>OVAN01003061.1:0-30584 GCA_900406275.1 Anastatica hierochuntica
TCCGTGAACCACATAACATTGACAGTGAGAATTTCGGTTCCCACAGGCATGTTTACGGCATGTTGTTTCAGAGGCAGGAATTGCTGTAGATCTAGAGAAGATTACAATTATACTTGGATGGTCGATACGTAAGAGTCGTACTGAGGTTCGCAGTTTCCTGGGTTAACAAGCTATTAAGGAAATTTTTCAAGGGGTTCGCTAGCATCGCTAAGCTAATGACGCAATTGACCTGCAAGGATGCAAATTTTGAGTGGACATAAGCATGTTCTAAGTGTTTTGCTAAGCTGAAGAAACGTTTAACAGAGGCACCATTATTGATACTTCCATGACTACAAATACAATATGTGGTCTACAATGGTGCATGTGGGTCTGGTTTATGATGTGTATTGATGCAGGAGGAGAAGGTCATTGTGTATGCATCACGCTAGCTGAGACTTTATGAAGTCATCTATCTCATTCATGATATAGAGTTAGCTATAGTAGTCTTTGCGTTAAAGATTTGGAGGGCGTACTCGTATGGAGAAAAGGTTCATATCTTCACAGATCATAAGAGTTTGAAGTAGATCTTTAGTCAGAGGGACCTTAAGTTGAGGCAACACATATGGCTGGGGTCATTGGCAGACTATGATTTGGAGATCACCTAACATCAAGGCAAGGCCAACCAGGTTTCTGATGCTTTGAGTAGATGTCGGAGTGATGTTTCAGGGAACAAGGAGGTTCAAGAGTTGGTTGGGACGTTGTCTAATCTCAGTTTATATGCAATCTCTTTGGAAGAGGACATTGTTGGCCTTGATGCACTGAATCAGGCTGACTTTCCCTCGAGAATACGACAAGCCCAAAAGAAAGATGAAGAGTTGGGTAAGATGATTGAGAAGGAAGTGTGTGATTATCAAACAACTGCTAATGGAACATATCTATTTATGAACTGAGTTTTGTTTACCTCAAGATGAGTTATTGAGGCGGGAAATTTTTACAGCAGGTTCACCAATCATGATTTTTTATGCACCCAAGGATTACGAAGATGTACAAAGACCTAAGAAATACTATCATTAGGGTGGTATAGGAAAGATGTGGCTACTTGGGTTTTTTAGTGGTAAGGTGCCTAGTTGAGTACTGTAAAGTTTGCCAATGTCGGAGTGGAAGTGGGATATGGTGACCAAGGATGTTGTTACCATATTACCAACGACTAGTGGTGGGAAGAATGCTATTTGGGTGATCGTGGACTTACACACCAAATCTTCTCATTTCTTGGCAATTAAAAAGATAGATGTTACAGATAAGCTGAAACATAATTATTAGGATGTGATTGTGAGGTTGCAGGGGGTACTTGCCAGTATTGTGTCTAACCGCGATGTGAAGTTCAAGTCGATATTTTTGTATGCCTTTCAGATAGCATTAGGGACTAAGGTCAACATGAGTACTACTTATAAACCACAGACAGATGGACTGTCAGACTGGAGTATTCAAATCTTTGAGGATATGTTGAGGGCTTGTGAACTAGACTTAGAAGGTAATTGTGGAAAGTATCTACCACTGGCAGAGTTTGCCTACAAAATAGTTATCACTCGAGTATGGAGATGACACCATATGAGGCTCTTTATAGTAGACCATGTCGCACACCCCTTTCCTAGACAGAAGTGGGGGAACTGCGAGATGTAGAACATGTAATTGTTCAGGAGACGATAGATTAGGTGGAGATGCTCAAGAATCGGCTGAAGGAGGCCCACATTTGCCAAAAGAGTTATGCAGATAAGAGCATAAGGATTTGGAACTTAAAGTGCGTGACTTGGTGTATATGATAATGAACGTTCCAAGGGGGAGTCAAGACGAAAAAGTTGAAAAAGCTTAAGCCGAGATACATGGGTCTGTATCCTATTATTGAGAGGATTGATGCGATGGCTTATCGCCTGCAGTTGTTGTTAGAGTTAGCAGGTTTCTACGATGTGTTCCACGTGTCAGTTCTAAGGAAGGTTATCTGGGAGCCAGAGCTAATTTTGGTGCAGTCGCCAGATGACATCAGTAGGAACCTTTCCACATCTAGCCAACGTGTATAGGTTCTGGAACAATAAGGGAAGAGAGTTCAAGAGAAGAGAACCATCATGATCTTAATTTGTTGGGAGAGAGATGGGATCCAAGAAGAGACTTAAGAGATTGAGACTCATATGAGGATTGATTACCGTGAACTTTTTAGGAGGGACACACAAGTCGGCCATGATCAGAATTCGGAGGAAAATTCCCCATTAATGGTGGAGAATTGTAACGGACATGATCCTACAAAGGAAGAAAATGCTAGGGCTCATAAAGGCTGTCAAAAGCCACAGAAACCCTAGGTGAGTTTCCTTTATAACGAAGTCTCTTCCCACTTTTTTGGTAATAAAAACTCACACAACGTTGAATCTCTGCAGGAAAACCGAGAGACTTGAAAGATCCGACGAAGTTTCATAAATTAGGGAAACATAACTCATTACCATCACTCAGTCATCTGAATCTGACATAGGTAAGTCAGCAAAGCCTTTGTCGTCTTGTTATTTTTCATAAAAAAACTTCAATTTGCACATTCTGACTAAGCATGTGGAATCAAAAAACAAACATTATATCGCAGGAAAGCCCTTGCCTAGAAAAACCCACTACCACGAGCTGATCTCTAATGCGATGCCGGACGCGCTAGCACGTGCCACCTGAAGTTCCGTGAGTGAAGCCCCCGTGTTGCTGTTTGCCAGAGCTGCCGTTCGTCGGAGCCACCGTTCGCCGGAGCCGCCGTTTGCCGGATCCGATGTCTCTACTGCCCTAGTCGCCGTCGCCAGGAAGTTGCCGTCACTGCCGGCGAAAACTCCGGTGAGCCTTCATAGTTGGGATTTTCCATGTGGGTCGAATATTTCTGCTTCAGATAGGAAGAACGAGCCAAATTCAATTGGGTTTGGATCTGGGTCGGTTTGGTTCATTATCGGGTCAGGTAGAGGGATTGGGTTAGCGATTTGAGTGCCGTGTCAAGTTGGTTGGGGTGATGTGTCATTGTCTGTCCACAGGTTGACTCGATGACTAGGGCTGACTGTTTCATACCAGATTGACCTAGTTGATCAGATTTGACTAAATTTACCGTTAACCGAAAGTTTGACTGTTGACAAGATTTTGACCATTGACTTTGAGTGATATTTGACTATCAAATTTTCATTAACTTTGACCAGATGACCGATTCTATCCAGTTTAATCCGTGGGGCCCGCTTTTCTGTTCTAAATTCAATTTTCTCTATTGCGGGGCAAGTCTGATTAGTGCTTTTACCTGATTTCATATTCTGAGTTTGGCTATGCGTTCAGGATTGAGAAGCCACACTTTTCGTTCGATTTGCTAAGATATGGAGCTACCGCGTAAACCCCTAGTAGATTGGTTTGGCAAACAATTGTTGTTAAATTAGCATCGGATCATGTCTTGTTTGTTTGTTTGAGTCTATTAAAGTCTTAAAAACTTTCGAGTCTGAATAAATTGAAATAGGTTATTAGATGATTTCGAGTCTGAACAATTGTTGGTTGTTTTACATTGTTGTTGCTACTGGTATGTATCGTTACAGTTAGGCGAGACTTGCCCAAGGGTACATATACAGACTTCTGCATCGAAGGTGCAAATACGAACTTCAACATCGGGGGTGAAGATTCAGACTTCTGCATCTCGGGGTCTTGTTTATGTAGGGTACGACAATAAGTCAATTGCTATCGTAGCCTTATTAGATCGATATAGCATACACTGTGTGGTGCCTTTGGTCACTAACAACCATGCGACTGAGCATCTTTGGAGGGTGGGTATTCCCTGAATTCCCATAGGGCCAAATTGTTTTCCATGTTTGAGGTGCTTTAGGAGCCGTGTTTGTTGCATGTTTCTAAGACTAGTTTGTCGGTTTTGTTTTGCTAAGACAGGTCTATAGACTTGTGTATGTAGCAATCCACTCCCTCGCTGAGTGATTACTCTTTCACTCACCCCTTTCCTTCCCTTTTCTCTTAGGTGAGACTAACGAATAGTCGGATGAGTTGGGCAGTTTCTGGTGCCGTTTTGGAATTGAGGGCTTTTATTTTAATTTTAGACATTGAATATATTTATCATTTCGATTTAGACCTGATTTACTTTGGTTATTGGATTTTTGGTTAATGGACGTAGTTTGTGGTCAATAAGAATTGAAATTTCGGTTATTGGAGTTACTTGTGTGGTAAGTTAGGTTTGTAGCATGCTATTCTCGAGAGTGGATGAGACATGTGTTATAGTTTTGTACAACCAATTACTTTTTAAATGCATAAACTCCTTTATTTTCTAAAGCTATAAGTTTTACCTCGTTAACAAAGACTACAATACTAGAAATCATTCAATCATTTTTGTACCATAAAATACATGTAATGTTTATAATAAACCAAACCTAGTGATCCACTAGTTATAAAAAAACAAAACTTCTTTATATTAAATTTATTTTTCAAAAAGGATAGTGTTGGAGGTAATTTTATTTCCTTAGAACCTAGCATTAGCTAGATCAGGGAATCATAGATAATCCCTTGGTTGAATGTGTTTACAAAGGCCTTAGCCAAGGGCACATAGCCACACCAAGGGCATGAGCCAAGACTGAGCGAATATTCCCCGTTATATGATTTATATCTTAGAGATAAGGATAATTAGATGTTATCCATAAAAGATATTCTTATTGAATAGATAGACACAAAATTAGAAGTTATCCATAAAAGATATGGAAATATTCTTATTCGAATACTATAAATAAAAAGGGAAGAACCCTAATTCAAGGATCCGACTCTCTGAAGCCTAACAATACAAGAAAACATGCCATTTTCGAGGGGACAAAAACTCGCAATTTCCTCGTAAATAAGCGACCAATTTGCGAGGAAAATTTCTCACTCACAAATTTGCAAGGATATTGCGAGGAAACAGTGAGAGAACACTTTTTCCCCGCAAATCTCTCGGAGATTTGTGAGGGTTTTGTGAGGATAACTAATTTTTAGGTATCACGTTTTGATGATAAGTAACAAACATTTTCGAGGAGAATTTTCCTCACAAATTACTAGTAAAATCCTCGCAGATTCCTAGCAAATGTGGCACTTGCCATTTTCTATCAAATCCATAGCAAAAATTTTCTATATATACAACTCCAGCCTCTCCCATTTCAATCACAAATTCTCAAAAAAAAACAAAACATCACATAAAAAAAATGTTGGGTTCAGAGCATTTAATTTTGACCTTACGAGGATGGATGTATAGGCAGAGAGATCCAGATACCCGTGAAGTAACAAAAGAGTACCATGACGGTTTGCGTGGATTAATCTATCAGGCGACAAAAAACTCCCTTGCGCAAGAGAATAGTAAAATCTCTGCCCTTGTCGAAAATGTCGGAACGAGAAGTATATCTCAATAGATTATGTGAAGAGACATTTATTTAATAGAGGTTTCACACCAAATTACTATCTATGGGTTTCACATGGAGAAATTGTAATGTTGAAGAAGGTAGTTTTTCGAGTCGTGGGAACCTAAATAGAGGAACTAGTCGTTATCAACATGAAATAGAAAATAGGTTTAATGATATGGTTACATATGCATTTCAGGAAACATTATATGCATTTGATGAAAGTGCTACATTTGCTGATGTTCCATATTATGAGGAACCGAACGTAGATGCTAAAAATATTTATGATATGTTAGACGCTACTAATCAACCTATCTATGATGGATGCATGAGATGATTTAATTAAAGAGTATTTGCCTGCGGATAATAATTCGGTTGAGTCTTACTATGCAATTTAGAAATTGGTTTCTAGTCTTGGGTTACCATCTGAAATGATTGATGTATGCATCGATAACTGCATGATATTTTGGAAAGATAAAAAAAAGTTAAAGGAGTGTCACTTCTGTGAGAAACCGAGATATCAACCTACTAGTGGATGTACATGCGCACCATTTTAGCGGATGTGATACTTGTCAATCACCGACAGGCTGAAGCGTCTATATCTTTCAGAAAAGATAGCGGTTTCCATGATATGGCATGCACAACATACAAGTGGAGATTGAGAGATTACACATCTTTCATATGCGAAAGCATGGAAACACTTTGAGACAGTATACCCTGATTTCGTTAACGAGTGCAGAAATATGTATCTTGGTTTGTGTACAAAAGAGTTTAGTCTATTTGGAATGTTTGGTAGAAACTACTCGTTGTGGCCTGTCATCTTGACGCCGTACAATCTCCCACCGGAAATGTGCATGCAAAGGGAATTTCGGTTCATGAGCATTTTAGTGCCCGGTCCTAAGCACCCGAAGAAATCTTTAGATGTTTTTCTCCAACCTCTGATCCATGAGTTGCAACACTTATGGTATACAAGTATTTGTACGCTCGACCAATCACAACATCGAAACTCTAAGATGCATGTGATACTTATGTGGACCATCAACGACTTTCCAGCATACGGAATGGTATCGGGGTGGACAACTCATCGAAGGTTATCATGTCCTTACTGTGCACATCAATCTGACGTTTTTCAACTTAAGCATCGACGTAAACCTTACTGGTTACATTTTCACTGGCGATCTCTTCCAATGTCCCATCCTTACAGGATGAACAAGAAATTGTTCCTGAAGAACCAAATTGTTAAGATTTCTACCCTAGTGTATATGAGTGGTGATGCTGACTTGGTGAAAATTGAGTATTACGATGCTCAACCAATCGTAAGGCGTGTTGGAAATTGGCACATTAGTGCAAACATGTCTGATGGATATTCGGAAAATCATAATTGGCATAAAAAGAGCATCTTCTTTAGCTCCCATACTGGAAAGATCAATTGGTTCGACACAATCTTGGTGTGGTGCACATTGAGAAAATTTTTTCGAGAATATAATGCATACGCTTCGGAATGTGCAGGGTAAGACGAAAGAAAATGTCAAGTCCAGACGTGATTTGGTTGACAATTGTGCCAAGAGCGAGTTACATATTATAAGGGATGGAAAATTACCAATATGTTTTTTCCGATTAACAACAGAAGCGAAGAGAGCAATGTTTGACATGGGAAAATCTTCCATAAAATTTCCAAAAGGGTATGTCTCAAATTTCTCAAGGTGCGTTGAGTAGGGACAAAAATTTTATGGCATGAAAAGCCATGATTGCCATGTATTTAGCTCCTATTTTTTGTCCTACGCGAGTTACTTCTGCAACATGCACACGAAGCAATAGCGGGTAATATATATATATATATATATATATATATATCTTACTTTTATATTCAATTAATGTATATATTTTTGTAATTGTATATGCATTAATATATTAAGTACTCTGACTCATGTTTGATTTTAAGTCGTTGGACTATTATTCCGCGATTTATGTGTCCAGACATTGACTAAGAAAGGGATTGCGAAGATGGCAAGTAACATTCCGGTACTGCTTTGCAACATGGAAAAAATATTTCCCCCGCCATTCTTCGATGTTATGGAGTATCTCCTGATTCACCTCCTGCACGAAGCGTCACTAGCCGGTCCGGTCCATTATAGATGGATATACCCCTATGAGCGATATATGAAATACTTGAAAAGAAAAGCGAAAAACCTTGCGAGAGTCGAGGGCTCGATTGTCGCTGGAAGCTTAAGTGAGGAATTTTCTCACCTTACTCAGTACTACTTCAGCCCAACTGTTCAAATCAAGAAAAACAAACCTCGACGATATGACGATGGCGACGTAGCACCTACGTAAAATGTTCCGGATATGCTTGACATATTCTCCCAAATTGGGCAACATGCGGGGAAGGTGAAGGAGGTTTGATGAGAAGATTTTGCATATTCTCACATTGCACACATGTATATTTTACAAAACTGTGATTTTGTGCAACCATATGAGATTTACATATGGCATTATTAATTAATTAATAAAAAGTTGTTAATTAAAATTACGTAGATAAATTAAACTAAACTGCAAATTAATTATTGCAGCTTATTTGATACTCAAATTCGCGTGTCCTATCCCAATTTGTCGGAAAAGGAGTCGAGAAGTATTTTTTAAAAATATTTGAATATTTTGTGAGGAATTTGCAAAGATTCCTCGCAAAATTTTGGCGGTCCAATGAAATATATTCAAAAATTTGTGAAAAATTTGCGAGGATGGTTCGCAATTTTTCGGTGCCAACTGAAACTTTTTGCGGTAGCGGAAACCAAAAAAATTACGAGGAATTTGCATGGATTCCTTGCAAATCTTTGAAAATATTTCATTGGACCACAAAATTTGCGAGGAAGTTGCGACCGCTTTGCGAAAGAGTATAATTCCTATATATACCAAACCACCCCTTCCCCTCTCATTTGCGAAAAATCTCTCTCTCTCTCTCTCTCTCTCTCTCTCTCTCTCTCTCTCTACCTTTCCATATCTCTCTCTCTCCATTTACACTTCCAAAACATTTAAAATGGTAAGTTTTTAATTAACTTATATAAAAGTTATTAATTGTTAGCTTTTAGGATAATTAGGTTTTGTAATTAGTATTTTTAGGTGGTTTAGATAGGATTTAAGTAGATAGCCGCCAAAATAATTATAAACAAAACTTAGATTTTGAATTAAATATATTTAAAAAATTTTTAAAAATTTTAATTATGATCTAAAATTTCAAAGTTAATATAAAATTTTAATGTTCTGAATAAGTTTTAATAAATAATTTTTTATAACAATTATACTCAAATATTCAAATTAATTAAATATGTAGACGGACGAGACATCGTGCAAGGCCTTTCAGCAGCAGTCCTCTAGGTCTGCACCGGCCAGTACGAGTTCGGACGAGTTCCGGAGACGTTACCATCTCAGTAGCGACCAGCAACGGCTGCGGGGGCCGCGGTGGCCTTGCCACCATGACCACCCAAGATGACTCTCCAGGATCTACTTCGTTGTCTGGGTTGGACGTCTTTGCCGCTTCTTCACCGCGACCACCCTGCAGGGACACTTTGGTAATATAAAAAATTATTTTCTATAATTCATATCAACTATATAGTTTTTTTACTAATCAATTCATTTTTCTTTGTTTGAGGTTTGACGAAGAGGTGTCTGTTGCTCAGTCCATCACGAAGATCTTCCAACGCCACTATTCGGCAGCGTACACTGTTAGGGTTTTTTTTGGTGATTCTCGATGGAGAAGTACAAGAACAAAGGGTTTTCAAGAGATTGAGGAGATTTGTCGAAAAGATGTCAAAAGAGTTTGTAAAGCGATTCTTTATTAATGATAAGAGATCGATTACAAGTGTTGTGTTTCTTGTCAAACGTTTTGGATCCCTGAACTAGGATTCTTCTCTTTGTATTTATAGTTTTCGAATAAGAGTATTTCCATATTTCTTTATGAATAACTTCTATATTCGAGTCGATCTTTAAAATAAGGAATATTTTTCTAATTCATTAAGGTATTTTTCCTTATCTCTTAAGATTTAGATCGACTAAGAGAGATATCAGCCCTACCTCGGCTAAGGCCTCGGCTTGGCGGTGTGTCCTCGGCTATGGCCTTGGTTTACACTTTCAACTAGGGAGTTTGATTGTGCCTCCTTGGTCTAGCTATGGCCAGAATTTAAGGGAATAAAATTACCCCCAACTATTGCCCCCCACTTTTCATTTTCCACGTGTGTAATTTGAAGAGTATATCGTTTCTTAAGAAATTTCGGTTCATACCTTAGTTGGGGTTCGACTTTGTAAAATAGGCAAAAATGCGAGTGTAGCTTCAGCCGTGGCTCTCGTTAGCGTCGCCAGTTCTCGCTGCTATGACTTCATCCTTGGTGAGTCTCATTAGCGCTAGCGGGCCACATCTTTTAGATGAACTCTTGGGCTTGAACTTTATGGCATAACTCGGGCTTCTTTTTTTTGTCCTCAGCCCATTACCGCTAGGTTAAATAGGCGGGAAAGCGAAGAGTCTTGGTCATTTTCTGCCATCGCTGTTGTCACATCACGTCTCTCTCTTTTTCACTGCTTCATTCACGCTACCAGCGATCCTCTAATTTCGGTAAGTTTTCGTCTTCCGATTACCTATTTCGTTTAGTGTAGAGTTGCCAATCACTGATTTGGGGACATCGCGATTTTCTTGAATAGTAGTTATGGATAGAACAACTTCATCTAGCGCCTCTCCATCTTCAGCTCTAGCCAAAGCCCTTGCGGCTAGGGCTAGACTTCAGGGACTCGCATCTCTTGGCGCTTACGTTCCGCAGCCTTCTGGCCATGTTGCTCGGGGAGGGTATGAGATTCTTCCGCTCCCGACTCTCAAAAGACCTATGGTTGATCCCAGGGCTAGCCTGTTGGATGGAGATGCGCTTCGAGAGAGGTTGTGCTAACATGACCTCTCGAGCATGATAGAGGAACGACGCCATTCTTGTCGGGACCATTATTTACACCTTATGCTGGTTTGTCTTCCTTCTGTCCTGATAATGACCTTAGTAGTCTGAGATTTTGTTTCTGATTATCTTTCTACAGCTAGCGGCGACCATCTTTGTTCATGAGGAGCAGAGTGCTAAGGGTTTGCCTCAGGTTTCTGAGTCGAATCTCAAGCTGAGAGCCTTGGAGCTGGAGTTGGTCGAGGAGCATAAGAAGGCTGTGGATGCCCTTAGGAGGCTTAAGGACACTAAAATCAGAGCTGAGTATGCGGAGAAGCTCTTGGCTGCGAAGCACAATGAGATTTCTGAGCTCCACCACCAGGTCTCGTCTCTAGAGTGGCAAGTGGACTCATCTAATGGGAGTGCTGACGCCATCACCCGTTGGGAGATAGCCAGAGACCTTCTCCTAGGTAACCATGTGAGGTGGGACCTGGAGAAGATTGAGGCTACCTAGCAACACTAGACTTCTCAAGGGCCAAGGAGGCTGGGGTGGCTCCTCCTAACTATGCTGTGATCTTGATATTTGTTGGGGGTAATTTTATTCCCTTAGAGTCCAGCCATAACCTAGACCAAGGAGACATAAATAAATCCCTAGTTGTAGGTGTTATCCAATGCCATAGCTAAGGACACAACCGCAAAATCGAGGCCAAAGCCAAGGTAGGGCGGATATCCCCTAAGTCGGTTTAAGATCTTAAGAGATAAGGAGAAATACCTTATTGAATATAGAGAAATATTCCTTTTGTATGATAAGCTCGAATATAGGAGTTATCCATAAAATAGAAGGAAATACCCTAATTCGAAGGATATAAATACAAAGGGAAGAACCCTAATTCGAAGGCTATAAATACAAAGGGAAGAACCCTAATTCAAGAATCCAAAAAGCTTTGACACAAACACATACTATTGTACTCGACCTCTCTCGAATATCAATAAAGAAGAATCGTTTACATATCTCTTTATCTCTTTCGCTCATTTCTTCTCTAAAACCCTAAAAAAAACATCGGTCACCTTGTTCTTGTTCTTCTCCACCGAAGAACCACCAAAAAGCCCCCAATAGTTTGGCGCTAGAAGGAGGGGGAGATTTTAACAAGAACAAAGCATCAAAGATAAGCGATCTGACAGTTCATCCAAACCATGAAGTAGAAAAAACCCCGAATCCATATTCGAGGAAGTAGCTGCCAATCAAACTGAAGAGAAAGTACCTGAGACAGCCTACGACGCGACGATCACGGCGGAGCTTCAAGAGCACGAGCAGATCGCAGCAAAGCAGCAGGAGTACGACCTGATCGCAACGAAACTGAGAGAGAACGAAGCTCATCTAAAGGAGTTATAAGACAAGAACGCGGTTGTCAAACCCTTAACGGTGGAGACAGATGCTGACACACTCCAAGACAATGGCGAAGACGATGAGAGGCGTGACTGGTTTAAAAAGAAAATCCCGTTGATGCATACCCTAGGCGAGACGCCATCGAAGGTCGTTAAGGAGGCTCAGACACATCAGACTCCAAGCTCAGGTCTCACCCAGACCCCTGGCTCCTACAATAAAAACACTCCTAGCAAACTCTATGAGGGAAACACTAACGAGGCCCTCGTTGTGGAAGCCATGCTAACAGGGAGGCTAAAAGCCATGGAGAGCATAATAAAGCATCTGCCGGGAGTAGCTCCACTGATTATCAGGAGCACTCCCAACTCCTATATAGGTACGCCCTTCGTTGATGTTATTGCATACGGCGAAGTCCCCAAGAGGTTCTCTTGACCAACGATGACTCTATACGATGGGACCACCGATCAAGACACGCACATCTCGCAATATCACCAACGTATGCTCACTGCCCCCCATCGGCTATGAGCACTTGGAGGTCTGTATGTGCAAAGGATTTGGAGCAACCCTCACAAGCCCAGTGTTGTTGTGGTACTCCAACATTGCCAACGGATCTATCGACTCCTTCGCCATGCTAATGGATCACTTGGTCGAGTAGTTTGCTAGCAGTCGAGTTTTGAGACGTGATTCCAATGATCTCTATCGGATCAAGAACCGCCCGGATGAGGGCTTGAAGGAGTATCTCCACCGATTCAATGGGGGTGAAGGTGTCGGTTCCTAACTGTGTCGCCTCCATGGCCATCTCAACCTTTAGGCAAGGGCTGCCGCACGATGGCGACCTGTACAAGGACCTCACCAAGTACCCCTGCCACACCATGTAGGACGTACTCTCCAAGACCTGGGCCCAAATTAAATGGGAGGAGGACCCAACTTATCAGGCCCAAGTGGCGAAGAGAAATCATCCCAAGGGGCATGGATGCTCCAAGGTCGGCAGAGAAGATAAATCTAACGCTAAATCTGGACCTGAAAACTGCACCAAGGGTAGCCCTAGAGGATGGCCAAAGCCCTTGGCAAAAGTGGAGCACGAGAAGTACATGCCCATGACCTGGCCCGACATGTCCAGCATGGCGATATCCACAGCTGAGATAGTGACTAAGCTCGGATGTATGTCCGTAAAGGTCAAGTGGCCTCTAAAGATGCGGGCCCCTCAGCACAAGAGAGACACATTTAAGTGGTGCGATTTTCACCAAGACCATGGTCACCTTTTGAAGGATTTCTTCCAGCTAATGTTTGAAGTGAATGAGCTGCTCATAAAGGGATACTTACAAGAGTTCCTCTCTGATAGAGCAACGGCCCTGGCATAATAAGCTTCACAAATAATACCAAAGAAGAAGCAATAACTACACAACATGATGCCCTGGTGATATCACTGAAAGTTGCGAACCTTCTTATGAGGCGCATGCTCGTCAACAATGGCAGTTCCACTAATATAATCTTCACCAACGCCTTTAAAGGCTTGGGACTAAACAAAGAAGAGATCACGAGAAAGTCCACTTCTCTAGTCGAGTTTAGCAGGGAAGTAAAGCAGACCATGGGAGAAGTAATCCTACCGTTAGACACCGGAGGTGTCAACCAAAGGACCAAGTTCCTCATCATAGATTACTCCTCGGCGTACAACACAATAATGGGGAGGCTATGGATACATGATATGAAGGTTGTTCCATCAACTCTACTTCAATCCTTGAAATTTCCAACATCTTGGGGAATAAGGGAAATCAGGAAGGGGTCCGTTCATGCTACCAGACGACCCTTAGAGCAATTGCTTCAAAGCCCTGCTCGATAGCCAACGCCATGAAAATCTCTGCTGAGCCATTGCACGAAGAAAATAACCCTCAAAGAATATTGCCGCATACCAGACAGGGGGGCAAGACAACATGCAAGAGACGAGCCTGAAGGGAGGGAGCTTAGACACTTGAGCATGTATCTGGCATTGCTTGCAATTACGTGCGTAAATTTCGCATCGTTAGCTAGCGTTGGACAATAATATCCTGCTCTCTGTGTTCTTAAGGCTAGGCTCCTGCCCCCCAAGTGTGATGCGCAACTGCCTTCATGGAGTTCTTCTAAAGCGAGCCTTGCTTCAGGTCACCCAAGACATTTTAGCAATGGTCCCCGAAGGATCATCGATAGAGGTTTTAACCGACTAGAGAATATCTTGCAGCTTATCGTTTGATTTTTATGCATTCGGCTTTGAGTTCCGGTAGGGTTCCATTCATGAGATATCTTATTATCGGTGTTCTCAAGTCATATGTCGGCTCAGCTGATCCTTGGGTCATGCCACCATCTGCTTCTACTTCTGCAACAAGCACTTCTTAGCGATGGTAGGCCATTGTAGCAATAGCAAGGAGATATCAACACTCTCGATAGTTTGTAGTGTAGATCAAAGGTTAGCCAATGCGCCAGCCTGACTGTTTTCCTCTTGTGGGATTTTGTGCAATCTACACTCTTCGAAATCTGCTACGAGTTCCTTAGCCATCGTGAGGTATTTGGCCATGGTCGTGTCCCTGGCTTGATAATCGCTTTGCATCTGGTTGACGATCAATTGCGAGTCGCTATAGACTGCAATCTTTTGAGCTCCCAACTCTTTGTTTATATTACCCCAACTACAAGGGCCTCGTACTCGGCTTCGTTGATTGTAGCTTTGAATTCGCATCATACTGCTCGAGATGCCTTCTCGCCATAGGGTGAGGTAAATACGATTCGAAAGCCTGTTCCCCTAGAATTTCTAGAACCACCTACGTGCAATATCCATTCTACATATGATCTTATGGTTTGGAGAGTTTTTACCTCCTACTTCACCAACGAATCCATGGTGGGTGCAAATTCTGCTACATAATCCGTCAGCGCCTAGGTTTTTATAGCAATGGCTGGTCTGAAAGCTACATCGTACTCCCCCAACTCCATGGACCATTTGGCTAATCTTCCTAACATTTTGGGCTTGTGCAGAATGGCTTTGATAGGAGTCGAGGTTACTAGTACGATTGTATGTGCTTGAAAGTATGACCTTAGTTTTCGGGCGGCTACAACCAAGGCTAAAGCTAACTTTTCCAGGTAGCCATGTATCTTTTCGGCATCTAGAAGCGATTTACTAACATAGTTCACAGGGTGCTGGATGGCAGCTTCTTCTCTTACGAGGATGCCTCTAACAGCGTTATTGGAGACGATAAGATAGAATAGCAGGGGCTCTTTGTCTTTTAGGCTTAGATAGCAATGGCGGTGTGGATAGATAATCTTTAAGGGCTGCCAAGGCTTCTTTTCATTTGTCGTCCCCTGTGAACTCATTTCCCTTCTTGAAGGCTTTGAAGAAAGGGTGCGACTTGTCTGATAGCGTTGGTATGAACCTGCTAAGGACTGCCATTCTTCCCATTAGTTTCTAGATTTCCCTGGGAGTTTATGACGTTGGGATCCCTTGGATCTCTCTTATCTGCTACGGATTAGCATCAATTCCCGATGAGTAATGATGTATCCTATGAACTGCCCTGAACTAACGCCGAAGGCGCACTTGGACGGGTTGAGCTTCATCTTTTATTCCCAGAGCGTGTCGAAGGCTTGGTGTAGGTTTAAAATATGGTCTTTTCCTAGCAAAGATTTTACTAGCATTTCATTATTGTATACCTCCATGGTTTGACCGATATGTTCGAAAAACATCTTGTTGACCAACCTTTGGTAGGTGGATCTGCCGTTTTTTAGGCTGAAGGGCATGAACTTATAGCAATAGATCCCCTGGGATGTCATGAACGTTGTTTTCTCTTGATCATTAGGGTGCATCAAGATCTAATTGTACGTGCTGAAGACGTACATGAAACTCATGAGATGGTGCCCTACGGTGGCGTCGACCAACTTGTCGATGTTTGGGAGAGGGAAAAGATCCTTGGGAGACTCTCCATTTCCCATTCTTCTTTCTTACAACTACCACATTGGATAACCATTCGAGATATCGCACTTCTCGTATGAATCTTGCCTCGAGGAGGTTGCTTACTTCCTTCTTGGTGATGGCGTCTCTTTATGGGGTGAATTTCTTTCTTTTCTGCTTCACTGATGGGTGGTCTAGGTCAACCATTAGTTTGTGCGAGATGATGCTAGGATCGATCCGTGGCATGTCTGCATGCGACTAGACAAAGCATTCTTGGTTAGATCGAAATTTTCTTTAAGTCTAAGGAGAGAGGCGAACCGATATTCAGTTTCCTAGTGGAATCACCTTCAACCAAGGGGAATTTATCCAGATGTTCGATCTTTGTCTCCACTTCGTTGGTGTTGACCTTGGCCAAAACCCGTGTTTGAAGCGTTGGTGCGCTTCTGAGGGTAACCTCGTAGCAAGAGCTAGCATCTTGCAACTCTCCTTTGATTTCCCTAATTCCCCAAGGGGTCGAGAATTTCATGACTTGGTGCAGGGTGCTAGGGACACCCTTCATCGCATTGATCCATGGTCTTCCCATGATAGCGTTGTAAGCCGATGGAAAATCTACGATGGCGAATCTTTTTCGGTTGTGGAATTTAGCTCCCCATACGTGACGTGGGCCAAGTTTACAATTTATAAACCTAATGCCCTATTTTAAGTCCTACAAGAGAACAAGGTTAATCATAGTACTTTAGGATCGTCCAAGGATTTAGAGGCTTGGCTAGTAGAACCTAAGCAAAGAGAATGCACTAAGAGTCCTAGTCCAGAGGGCGATTTATTAGGGATTGTCACCGGTCTCCACTAAATCTAATGGAAATCAAGGCCAAACATGATGAAAACTCATCAAAGAAAGCAATAAGAAAGCTAGCAAGAAAGTAAAGCAAGAAAGGAGTGAACTTGGATCTAATCAAATAAAAGATATGATCTTGAGACAATGGTTATGGGTTTGGGTTCAATCTAGAGATGTGATTGACTTTGGTTAGGCTTTATTAGAGGATCAAAGCTATTTCTAGACCAAGGATCCCTCTATTATCGATCAACCCACTCTCATGACGGAGATATATTCACCTATACACATTACAAGGCTCAACTCTCAAGCCCTTCTAGCCATCTAGCACCTAGGTAACATCCACTCTCATGGGCCCAACTGAAAGACATAGATCTATTTCTCTCATGCATTCATCAAAAACTTTCTAGGCATCAATGAGAAAACAAATAACTATGAAGAACTAAACTCGATCTAGTAGGAATCTATACTAAGATCTAGCCTAATCATCCATCACAACCCTAGATCTACCCCTAGCCTACCATATCTCAAGACCAAAGATGGATCTACTCACTAAGAGTCATGGAAATCCAAAGAGATGAGTCTTTGAGCTCCCATGGTCTTAGAAGAATAGATCTAAAGAAAGAGATGAAGAAGAAAAGATCCAAATAACTCAAAAAAATAAAGAGTTATTAAAAAGTTCTTAGATCTCAAAATGAAAGAAAAAATAAGTGTTCTTCAGCATAAGTTGTGATATGATATGTTCTTGGTACATAAGGGGCTATATATACTAAGGGAAGGAGAGAAGAAGCCTTAAAAAGGGTCTTTTCACATCAAGGTTGCCTGGCATCGACCCAAGGGAGGCTGGCATCGACCCCTGGGTCGATGCTGGGTGACGTTGGGTAGCAGGACTGTCAAGGGAGGCCAGCATCGACCCAAGGTTGGCCAGCATCGACCTCTGGGTCGATGGCAGGGTCCCTTGGCAGCTTCTTGTGCCTTCTTTCTCCTCTTTGATGCCTTGCTTGATCACATCTTCTTCCATTGTGTTTAGCTTCTTTTGTCCTTGGTTTTTAGTTCCATTTAAACTTTAGATTCACCTCTATAGCCTCCATGAATCCACCTCAAAGTTGCACCTACAAATGCAAAGAAAGTGGTATGCAAATGCAATATGCTCCTAAACTAGACTCTAGACTTAAACTAATGCATTCAAAGACTTATATGCAATATTTACAACCTAAATGTGGATGAAACTAATCTATAATGCATCAAAATATGCATGAAAATATGTACACATCAACACCCCCAGACTTGCCCTTTGCTTGTCCTCAAGCAAACAACAAAGATCAAACCCGAAAATGAGGTTTGCAAGAGGGAACTCAAAACCATGATAAGAAAGGTAATGCCTTATGCCCAATGTCCACAAAACACGTAAAATGGTGCAAAGATCATCTAAGAGCCTAAGTACTTCACCATGATCATCACAAAACCAACTCTTAGAATCTAAGCTAAGCATCCATAAAAAGTCCCATCGCCAATTCCTTTTTACATTTAATTAAGCTTTGGCGTGAGTTCTTTACTTATGGGCAATGCAACTTATCCATTTGGTTTGGAGTTCAAAGAAGGATTTAAATGTAAAGAAGTGTGAAAAGAAGAGGGTTCTCTCGATTTAAAGTGGTTTCTCTCAAACAAAAGTAGTGCAAGACAATAGGCAAAAGCAAGGTGGTAGCCGAATAATTTACTCATACAAAGCATTTACTTCCTCTAATTGTTCTCACACCATTGCTTCCTAAGGATCTAGACACTTACTTTATATATAACCCATCCTAGATCTACTAACCTTCTTTTAAATTTTAAGAGCCACTATCTAATCACTTGGATTCTTTCTTTCTTTTTCTTTTTAAGGTTGACTCTCTAAGCTTTTACTTTCTAAGGTCAGAGCTTAAACTTATTACTAATTTTTAGTGCCTTTTCCTTTCACTTCTCTTTTTTTTTCTTTTTCGATTTTTCCTTCTTTTCTTTTTCTTATTGAAACAACCTAGGATCATATAAGCACTAAGGAACATCTACTTGACTCAATATTCACTGACCATTCACAAGACTTAGACAAACCCAAAACCACAAAGATTTCCCCCTCCTATTACTCTAGTTAGCCTTAAAGTGAGGCTAACTCTAAGGAAATATCCTCTTTGTCGTTCAACTTCATTTCACTCGAGATTTTTCCTGTGTGTACACTTTGCTAAAGAGGCCTCAAATATCCAAAGAATAGGGGGTTTTGAAGGAAAGATTTAAGGGTTAACAAGGATAGGTCACTACTCTAAAGATGAGAGTAGCAATTTGAGCTAAGAAAGAGTGGTAAAAGATGGTTAAAACATAGCTCAAATGTAGTGATTTCCCATGGTCAAGTATGACAAAGCCCATAAGTAAGATGCTAATATTCATTAGAACTCCATCTTGGATAGGAATTGACTTAAAAGATAGTTTACTTCCACTTTCGCAAAGACATTTGAGTGGTCAATTCCAATCACGAATTTTTCTAAGATAAAATGTGGTCTAGGAAACATCTTACTTCTAGTGAGGGAATTATTCATTAAGCAAAACTCATCTATCTATGAGGTAGTTTCATCATTGTCTCCTATGCAAAATGTAATCCTATATGCTCTTACAAACTAAGTATTAACAAATGTATGCAATCTATATGCAAAGCTTTGAAAATCTTTTTGGATTTGTTTTAAAGTTTTTGATTTTTTGGTTTTTTATAAGTCATAACTATCTATAATGCAAGATTGAATATGCATAAAAAGAAAAGAAATAAATAAAAAACTCAAAATAGCATTAGTACTAAATCTTCCCCCAGACTTAAACTTCACCGTCTCGGTGAATTTTAAACCACGAGAGTGACTCATTAAAAACGCATAAGAAAACCGAAAATATGAAATGGTATATACAAGGGATAGTAGGTGTATCTTTTGACAACTCATATGTATGAGTGTCTTGTGGATCCGGCGGAGGAATCGGGTTCATTGTTGTTGCGTTTTGATCTCCGTGGCCGAGATGAAGAAGGGCCAATGGGGTCTTTCCCATGTTTCCTCCAGGGTGGCGCTTGAAACGAAGTCCTTTGTGGATACATTCCATGCTATTGTGGTTCTCGGATCACCAATGGCGGAAGAGCTCATGAATGCCTCGGTTGTAGGTGTTCATGACCGCTTGAATCTTTATCTTCTGCTTCTGCCTCACTTGATATGGCATAGCGATTATACTTGTCGCTTTTCTTCATTCTCCTCCACAATTTAGTGAGAAAGTTTCCTTGTTTCTTTATGATCTTCTCTTGGTTATTCACCTTTCTTTCTAAGTACATATCATACTCATTCCTTTGGTCATTCGCGTGTGGTTCTTCTCTTTAGTACTCAAAGTCGAAGGTATTTTCATCTTCTTGGTTCAGTTGTGGCTCATGGGGATCAAACTTTTAGAGTTTTGGCTCACCTAGTAGGGAGTGATGGTTGACAAGTAGGTGCTGAGGTAGATGGAATGAGATGTTCTCATCCTTAGTGGTCGTGGTGTGCTATTGTAAAGGTAAGTAGCATGCCTTCCTTTGTCTTCCCTCATCAATGAACAAATAGATCACTTAGATGTTGGTGAAACCATGATACCCATAGAGAAACTTCTCCTTAACCAAGTGATGTATGTCCATTTTTCGTTCTCCCTTCAACTTACGGAATTCCCCAAGGTTAACTCCCATATGGAGAAACAATGGAGTGAGGAACCCGCCTATGCATATCAAAGGCTTACTTGTGGTCCTAAACTCTTCATGGTAATCCAACATCTCAGAGATGAAGACACCTCCGTTGTTCACATTGTTTCCCTCAAGGTCTTCCATTATGTCTCCACTTGGTCCTTTCATAACCGTCTTGACACTTTGGAACAATAGTTTGAAACTCAAGGGGCTCACTAGTTTAGGCGAGCTTCTTCACACAAATGTGTTCCCAAGCAATTCCAAGAGGTATCGAATGGTTGGGTTTCGAACCTTTGCTAGCTTGGCTTAACCTTCTTTATATTCTCCAAGTGTTATTCGCTCCCAAAGTATCCTTGATTCAAGTTTGTACCCATAACCAAACTCTTTCTTCGTTGGATCAAACCCATAAACTTGGCAAATCTCCTCAAGGGGTACCTTGTAAAAATCCTCTTTGATTCTAAACATGAGGTATACGGAGCTTTCATCTGGACCACGTCCTTGTACCATGCTAACCGTTGAGATGAATTGTAGAGTGGGGTGACAGTAAGTCATATGGTTCATCGATAGAATGTGCCCCATGTCCATTTTCCTAATCAAGTACTTCACTTGATTATGAATCTCCATCTCCCTCAAAATGTCCTCATCCGCCCAAGTTGTCCCAACGACCTTTCGCATTTTCTTCGAGATGCAAGTAAAGGCTTGTCTCCTCATCATACCAACTTGCGTAAGTCACATTTGCTTGTTCACTTGATGCAATTTTTCGGATCTACAAAAGATAGTAGATATCGTGATATAAAGAGTTCTTTAACAAACAAATGTAAAGGCTTAAGAAGCATTTTGCTTTGAATTAATTTTAAAAATTCAAGAAAAAGTCATGATAATTCTTAATTCTTAGCATATTTCCTTAACCAAAACATTCAATTTAAATGCCATATTAAAAGGATGCACATGAACCGAAATTTTTCTTCAAAAATGATCAAAATTTTTGGCCACTTGATATTCATTGGTTGTTATGCATTTTAAGCCCATTTCTTTAATGTTTTAGATGCATTTAGGTTGTTAATATTGCATATCATTCTTAGAATCCATAAGTTTGAGTTTATAGGTCAATTTGAGAGCTTTAAATGATGGATTCTAGAGGGAAAAAGGTCAACGAATTAAGGGGATTTGAATGCTAGAAGCAATGGAAGAAGATAGAATCAAAGGAGGCCATCAAATGGAGAAGAAACAAGCCGCAAGTTGTCAAGGAGACCTGGCATCGACCCAGGGGTCAATGCTGGCTCACCTTGGGTAGATGCTGGCTTCCCTTGATAGTCTTGCTGCCCAACGTGACCTAGCATCAACCCTAACCTAGTATTGACTTAGGGGTTGATGCCAGCTTCCCTTGGATCGATGCCAGAATATATTGACGAGGAAAGTAGCTTCCTTTCACCTATAAATACCCCTTTAACCTAGTTTTATGTATCTAAGACTTTTACAACTATTCTCCTTCTTCATGATTGAGTTTTTATGCTTTCTCTCTTGATCTTTTAGATCAAGAGTTTCTCTTTTTAAGTTTGTATCTTGGATCAAACACCTATATTTATCTATGAAATCTATCTCTTTCTCTTCATCTCTTTTCTTTTTCTTCTTTATGTTGTGTGAGTAGTCTTTTTAATGGAACCAAGGATGTTTAGATTTACTTAGATTAGGTTGTAATATGGTGTTAGGGATAGATAATCTTAAGTTTCCTAACGATTTGGAGTTCTTAATGCTAGGTTTTAGAGTAATTAACTAAGATCTAAACTTGTATGCATTTCTCGCCCGAGAGGTGTTCGATGAAATACCTAGGAGAAGCAAATACTTGCTATTTCAATCTAGCCAATGAGAGTTGTTTGCTAGATTGATTAGTGACTATATGGGCTTGCTTTAATGATTCCTAATCGATTTATCATTTCTAACAAACGAGAGTTGAGCGAATGCGATTGATAAGGAAATGGTCTCTTTCCATGAGAGTGGACTAGGCTAGTATTACCTTTGGTCATGTATTTGTGCTCAATCGCTTGATCTAACACCTTTATCACCATCTTTCTAAGTGGATCCATTACAACATTCCTTGGTCCATCATCTTAGTTCATAGTTTATTTCAAGTTAGCATCTTTTAAGTTTACGTTTGCTTTCTTTATTTGAGTTTATTGTCTTTATTTAAGTTGTTTACTTCCTTGCCTTTTTTTCATTTCTAGATTATCAAGAAAACCAAAACAAACCCAACCTTTTTTATTTGCTTAGATTAGGCTTGAGTGTGTATTCCCAATGCTTATATCTATCTAGCTAATGTTTGCTCCTTGTGGTTCGACCCCAAAGTACTACATGACATATCCGTGCACTTGCGGAATGTGTGATTGTTAGGAAACATGCTTATAAATAAAAAGCTTCGTTGCTCGTTCTCTTTCGACCCACAACAAGTTTTTGGCGTCGTTGCCAGGGAGCACGATTGTTAGATTAAGATTTTCTTTGGGATGTCATTTAAGTTTGAGACTAAGCTTTACTTTTCAAGTTATTTAACTACTTTCTTTTTCTTTTTGTTTGTACTTTGTTGCAAGGATGATGAATTACCAACTTCAAGATGGAGTTGGAGGAATGTGAGCATACGAGGAGACTATTGGTGACTTTGATACACCAATCACGAGCAACACTAGGATTGGAATAAGACCCCCACATGAAGATATGCTCCATCATGAAATCAACTCTAGCCTCATCAACATGGTCCACAATGCAAGATATTTTGGTTTGGACATGGAGAAGCCCATCGAACACCTTGATAAATTTGAGAGGCTATTTGACACAACCAAGATTCAAGGAATCTCGGGTGACTACGTGAAGTTATCCCTCTTATCTTTCTCATTAGGAGATAAAGCTTCGCAATGTGAGAAGATCGTGCTTAGCTCTTCCATAACCACTTGGGAACAATTCACAGGAGGTTCCTTGGTCAATTTTACTCACAAAGGAAGACTATAAATTTCCGGAATAGCATTGCAAATTTTGACCAAGGGATTGAAGAGACATTAGGTGAAGCTTGGCAAAGGTTCAACAATTATGTGAGGAATTGTCCTCACCATGGATTCACTCAAGGAAGTCTACTAAGGCTATTATATAAGGGAGTCCATCAACACTTCCGGTTCTCTATGAACACGGCGAGCAATGAGAATTTTGCAAGCTTTATCGTGGCTCAATGTGAGAAATTAGTAGAGAATTTAGCTAAGAGCTATGCCGGAGAAGAGAGCTTTGGTTTCACGCCAAAGATTGAGGTTAAATGCCTTGGGGAATTGAATGCAAAGATACATGAAATAGCAAAAGCGGTCCTCAAACCAAAGAAGAAGAAGCTAAGGATCGATGAAAGCTTCTTTGATCAACAAGAGGAGATGAGATTTGTTCAAGAGATCTACCATGGGAGTTATTCCAAACGCTCATCACCTAGAACAAGTCAAGGAGAAAGATCTCCAACATCTCCAACTACTCCAAAGACACCTACCAACTCAAGGGAGGAAGAAATGTTTTCCATGTTAAAAAAGCACTTGGTTTCATAAAAGGAGACAAAAAAAGACATGGATGATAAATTCAAGAAGATCACCCGTAAGACTCATGAGAAGCACATGGTAATGAAGGAGAAGTGTGAATTACTTGCTTCTTATGTTAAGGAAATAGATCATAGGATTGAGGAACAAGCCTCTAAACTTGAGTTCCAAAAGGGAAAACTTCCTGGGAAGTGTGAGATGAACCCAAAAGAGCTATGCAGCGCTATTACATTGAGAAGTGGAAGGAAATTGCCTCCAAGAGCTCAAGAAAGTGAGCCTAAGAAGAATGAGAAAATTTAGTATGATCCAACCTCTTTAGAATAAAAGGAGCGAGATGAGAAAGGGGAGACCAAAAAGGTGGGAGTTTCTAAGGAGTTTCAGAAGGCTCAAGAGGATCTCAACATAAGGAAATCTCCCCCACGCCCAAAGAGAAACAAAGATCAAATGGGAGGTCTCATGGTTGCAATACAATTTATGGAATGGTGTGAAGATCAACCGGGAGTCAACAAGGTTTTGAAGGATATAGTCAACAAAAGGAAGAGGATTGACACTTTGATGATGATGATGGACCAAGAGGGTAGTGAATCTACTCAAGAAAAAAATACAAAGTGCAAAGCCTCTTGAGCCAAAATCGATTCTAGAGAATGGTGATTACGGGAAATCCATTAAACCTTGCTCATCTAGTGAGATAGTTGGACAAGATGCCTTATGTGATGCCAAGGCTAAAGAAAATATGGTGTTATGTGAGAAGACCAAGAATGAGAAGCCTAAGGATGTAAAGAAAAGATCAACTCTTCTCATTCTTATTGATTCTTCATCAAAGACAACACTTCCTTGTGCAATACCAAGTGTCGTAAAGGAACTTGATAAAAAGAAAGTGCCTCTCAACCCCACCAACTTTCCCACTATGACTTTAACTCCAACAAAGTGTGTTGATGGAGTAATTGATTATCAAGTAAAGTACAAAGGTTTCCAAAAAGCTTTTGCAAAGGTTAAAGTCACAGTGACCAAAGAAATGAAGGAGAAAGGAAAAGAAGGGATTGAAGCATAGACGAAGAAGGTTCTTATCATTGAGTTACATGATCCACTATGGAAGGTGAAAGCACCTCCTTGGCCAACATTACCAAAGTCCTAGTCTCATACCGAAGTCAAGCTAATGACTATAAACAAGCACCCTTGGGAGGCATTCCCAGGAAGAAAAACCCACTTTGTCAAATAAATAAACATTTTTAATTTCAATTTTCTATATTACATGCTTAAGTATATAATATAAGTTTTGTGATTTTGGTTTATAGGGGCGTTACAATGAACGGAGCATCTACCAAACGGATTCCCTGAAAGATTCTATCACTATCCTCATTTTTTAAAATGTTGGACAAGTTGTTTAGAAATGAAAAGAAAATGGAGTAATTTGAAAATATTTTATTAAAGCTCATGTCTTTGGTAGCTTCTCTCTTTCATTGCCATTACTTTTCTCTCTCTCTTATCACTTAGCAAGAAACTCTCTCTCATTTTCTTGAAGTAAAATCGGAACCTCCTCCTTGGATTTTCGAAAATTTTGAACTTGATTTTCTAAGTCATTCTCTTGAATCATTACTTGCATTTATCTCTTAAGGATCTAAGGTATGTCTCCTATCTTTAAATTTTGAAGAAATTGTTAAGCTTTCTTAGATTATTGGGTTCTTTAATCTTGGATTTCTAAGCTTGAAATAAGTTGTGCTTATGGTTAGAATAGCTTAGATAATGCATGAGAATGAGGATTCATGGCTTGGATTAGAAGATTTGGTGCTTATTTGGAAATATTGGAAAAATGTGTTCTTCAAGTGTTCTTGAACATGAATAGTAACTTTTCAAAATTTCATGCATTTGAGTGATTTGATGATCTCAAATGGTAGACTAAGGATAGATATGAAGTTCCCAACAAGACTTTTCCAATTTCGTCGAGTAAAAACAAAGTTATGACCGTTTTAATACATAGTTTTTGATTGGTGACAGGTTGGTTTTCTAAAATTTGAAAATTTGTAATTCTTTGAATTTTGGGCATCTTAAGTTATCTATTTCATTAATATTATGTTCCTTGATGTCTTGAGAATTTTCTTTGACATTTGAACCTTCTTGAATTCTAGAATTTTGAGCAATAAAATTTTTTAGGAACTTACATATCCATTCTTTCAATGAAGGAATCATGTAAGTGAACAAGCTTAATGGCACCAAACAAAAGAGGTGGAGATGAGGGAGCACATAAGAAATGACCCCAACATGAAGACGTACAAGCGAACGAGGAAGAGGAGAGAACCCACCAAACCAAGCTCACCTTAAAAGAAAAAGGTACAACCTACAACCATTGTGAATATCATCTCATATTTTAAGTTTTCTTTATTTGTTTTGAAGGTGAATCACACGGCTTAGAATTCACCGGGACGGTGAAATTTAAGTCCGGGGGAGGAGCCTTGGAACTAATTCTCATTTTCATTTTGATGTTTTCCTTTTTCCATATTTGAGTCATGCATTGTAGGTAGTTATGATTTATAAAAAACCCAAAAAGATTTTCAATTTGTTTTCAAAAACTTGCATATAGTTTGTATCCATTTTGAATACTTAGGTGGTTAGAGCATATAAGATTGCATTTTACATAGAGAACATTGCCTTGTAAGTAGACTTAGTCATGCTTACAATTCAATTCCCTCATTAGTAGTATTATGATGTTTGAACCAATTAGAAATTTGAAAAATCCATGCTTTGAATTGGTTTCTCGAAGCTCTTTGTGAAAACCGAAGCATATTGAATTTGAAACCTATCCCATTTAAGTGAACCTAATTGGAATTAGTTTTCTTGCTTATGGTCTTGAAGTACTCTTCCATGGTAAAACACTAAACACTTGAGTTATGTTTTGACCTTATTTTATCACTCTTCTTAACTCAAGTGGCTACTCTCATTTTAAGAGTAGTTATCCCACCTTGAAAACCCAAAACCTTTCTTTTTAGACCTTCCTTATTGTTTGAATCTGAGGCCCTTTTTGGAAAATGCACACATGGGCAAAAACTCGTGTAAATTAAAGTTGAACGACAAAGTCTAGTGCTTCCTTAGAGTGAGCCTCATTTTAAGGTTAACTAGATCATAGGAAGGGGTCTTTCAATATATACATGGGTTTGGAAGTTGTTCTTGATGAATCTAGTGTTAAAAGCTTGAGAAAGTTGTTCTTAATTGAGAAGTTATGCAAGCATATTCGAGAAAATATAAGGGAAAAAGCATTTAGAGAAAAGAGTCTAAGAGATCCAAAGTCTTGTGAGTTCTTAGCATAAATCTCCAAATTTTAGATTTGTTAAGAGAGTCATTAGTGAAATTACAAGAAAGAGAAATATGAATCAAAGTTTTTGATTTAGTGATAGTGGCTCCAATTTAAAGAGAATATTTAAGAGAATTGCTATAAGAATAAAGGGGTTAGATATAATTATAAAAGGATCTCTTAGCGCTAAGCAAAAATCGAAAAAAGGGAGTTGTTGATCTCATTGGGGAATCTTGAGACTCTTGCTAATAAAGAGCATGTGGTGTTTCGATCTCTAGAGCCTCAAGAAGGGAAACACATATGAGTAGTGTAGATAATTAATGGGAATTAGGATTCGTAGCCTAGTGGAAACAATAGCTTTGTATGCATAAGTTGTTCGACTACTACCTTTATTTTGCCATATGTCTTGCATTGCTTGTTTTTGAGAGAAAACCACCATCAAAATTGAGTGAAACCTCCTTTAAATACTTATTTAAATATCTATCCCCTTTTATTTCCAAGCCGAATATATTGAGACTTCTTGCCCATAAGTAAAGACTGCACACCATAAGCTTAATCCAATGTTAAGGGATAGGTGAATAAGATGGTATGTGGATATTTAACTTAGGTGCCTAGAGATAGTTCTTGTGACAAGTATGGCTAAGTCCATTGAGTATTCATGATTTTTGCACTATACTACTACTCTTTATGACATTGGGTTGAAGCCATTTCTAGACATAGTTTGGCTCTGATTCTCATTTTCAAACCTCGCTTCTGGATTTCATCTTTGTTGTTTGCTTGAGGAAAAGCAAAGGACAAGTCGAGGGGATTTGATTTGCTTAGGATTTTATGCATTTTTAAGCCCATTTTCTTAATGTTTTAGATGCATTTAAGTTTTAAATATTGCATATAAGTCTTAGAATCCATAAGTTTAAATCTAGAGTCTAGATTATGATCATTTTGCATTTGCATATCATCTTCTTTGCATTTTAGGTACAATCTTTGGAGATCAATTTGACAGCTTGAAATGATGGATTCTAGAGGCAAAAATGTCAAACAATTAAGGTGATTTGAATGCTAGAAGCAATGGAAAGAGATAGAATCAAAGGAGGCCATCAAATGGAGAAGAAACAAGTCACAAGCTGTCAAGGAGACATGGCATCAACCCAGGGGTCGATGCTGGCTTCCCTTGACAGTCTTTCTGCCCAATGTGACCTAGCATCAACCCAGGGGTCGATGTCAGCTTCCCTTGGGTCGATGCCAAAAAACATTGACGAGAAAAGTAGCTTCCTTTCACCTATAAACACCCCTTTAACCTAGTTTTATGTATCTATGGCTTTTACAACTATTCTCCTTCTTCAAGATTGAGTTTTGATGCTTTCTCTCTTGATCTTTTATATAAACAGTTTCTCTTTTTAAATTTGTATCTTGGATGAAACATCTATCTTTATCTATGAAATCTATCTCTTTCTCTTCATCTCTTTTCTTTTTCTTCTTTATGTTGTGTGAGTAGTCTTTTTGATGGAACCAAGGATGTTTAGATCTAGTTAGATTAGGTTGTAATATGGTGTTAGGGATAGATAATCTTAAGCTTCCTAAGGATTTAGAGTGCTTAATTCTAGGTTTTAGAGTAGTTTAATAAGATCTAGACTTGTATGCATTTCTCGCCTGAGAGGTGTACGATGAAATGCCTAGGAAGACCAAATACTTGCTATTTCAATCTGGCCAATGAGAGTTGTTTGCTAGATTGATTAGTTACTATATGGGCTTGCTATTAAAGATTCCTAATCGATTTATCATTTGTAACAAACGAGCGTTGAGCGAATGCGATGGATAAGGAAATGGCCTCTTGCCATGAGAGTGGACTAGACTAGTATTGTCTTTGGTCATGTATTTGTGCTCAATAGCTTGATCTAACACCTCTATCACCATATTGGTAAGTGGATCCATTACAACATCCCGTGGTCCATCATCTTAGTTCATAGTTTATTTCAAGTTAACATCTTTTAAGTTTATGTTTGCTTTCTTTATTTAAGTTTATTGTCTTTATTTAAGTTGTTTACTTCCTTGCCTTGTTTTCATTTCTAGATTATTAAGAAAACCAAAACAAACCCAACCTATCTTATTTGCTTAGATTAGGTTTGAGTGTGTATTCCCAATGCATAGATCTATCTAGCTAAGGTTTGCTTCTTATGGTTCGACCCCAAAGTACTACATGACATATCCGTGCACTT
This sequence comes from Anastatica hierochuntica, assembly GCA_900406275.1. Taxonomy (NCBI): domain Eukaryota; kingdom Viridiplantae; phylum Streptophyta; class Magnoliopsida; order Brassicales; family Brassicaceae; genus Anastatica; species Anastatica hierochuntica. Next base: position 29,183 of record OVAN01003061.1, read on the forward strand.
TCGGATTGTGTGATTATTAGGAAACGGGCTTATAAATAAAAATTTTCGTTCCTCGTTCTCGTTCGACCCGCAATACAACTTCCTAGCTTAGCATTTTCAAAATTTCACGAATAACCGAATGATGCATATGTCATGTAAGATGCCTATAAGAATTACCCAGATAATGTTCATTTAAATCATTCAAATACCTTTACTAAATTTGGATAAGTGTGCACTCAATAAAATTTATCCGAATTCAATGGTAATGAACAATTGTCAAGATTTTCAACAATGAATAACAAGCAAAGCAAGCTTCTTAACAACATAACAATGCATTTGTGGTACGGTGTTGTCACTTTATGCTTTACTCCATTAGCCTTCAAGAGTTTATCAGAAACCTTGTTGATGAAGTGGCTTCCACCATCACTTATCACTATCCTTGGAGTGTCATATCTAGGAAAAATGATCATCTTGAAGAGCTTGATCACTACCCTTGCATCATTCGTCGGGCTTGCTATTCCTTCTACCCACTTGGAGACATAGTCGACCGCCACTAAGATGTAGAAGTTTCCATTTGATTTAGGGAAAGGTCCNATATTTCCTCTTCTTTGACAAGTATCACACTTGGAGACAACTTCATGTGCATCCTTGAACATTGTGGGCCACCAAGATCCCGCTTGTAAGGCCTTTTGTACCGTCTTGAAAGTGGCAAAGTGTCCACCATAGTTAGCACTATGACATTTTGTGATGATTTCTTTAGCTTCTTCCTCCGAAACACATCTTCTATATAACTCATCCTTGCATTGCTTGTAGAGGAAATGATCATCCCAACAGTGGACTTAAGATCTCGGTAAAACCTTTTTTTCCCATAAGTCTCCATATCCACCGGCTCTTTTCCACTCACGAGGTTATTGAAAAAATGGGCATACGAAGGAGTTGTAGTCGTTACCGCACTATGATGTGTACATATTTTCATGCATATTTTGATGCATTTTAGCTTAGTTTCATCCACTTTTAGGTTGTAAATATTGCATATAAGTTTTAGAATGCATTAGTTTGAGTCTAGAGTCTAGTTTAGAACATATTGCATTTCCATACAATTTTCTTTTGCATTTGTAGGTGCAACTTGGAGATAGATTCATGGAAGCTCTAGAGGTGAATCTAAGGTAGAATTGAAGCTAAAAACTATGGACAAAAGGAGCTAAACACGATGGAGGAATTTGTGATCAAACAAAGCATCAAAGAGGAGCAAGAAGCCACAAGAAACTGCCAAGGGAAGTAGGCATCGACCCAGAGGTTGATGTTGGATCACCTTGGGTCGATGCTGCATCACCTTTGTAGCTTGCTGCCTAACTCAACGCAACATCGACCTAGCACTACAAGAAAACAGATCATTCGCCACTGCAGAATTGGTGACGAAGTA
>OVAN01003062.1:0-30577 GCA_900406275.1 Anastatica hierochuntica
TATATATATATATATATATATATATATATATATATATATATTTGACGTTTTACTAATAAAATGTTGTTACATATGTTATCTTCGAGTTAGGCAAAGACACGATCATTTGACCACTGTAACGTCCATTAGTCAAAGAGGACGAGTACATGGAGTATCTGATCAACGTTGCAAACAAACTCTAGCATCAACATAAGTCCAATTGAAAGTTCAACAAATGTTCAACTCGCTGTCGATTTAACAGAGTTCTAACAAGATGATGTTGTGCACTTGGAATCAGAAGTCGAGGTTGGAGATTTGACGAAGATTCAGATTCATGTCCTTCTAATTATTCATCAGATTCTGAGTAAATTCACGTCATCAGAAAAAAAATTTTCTTTTTTTTTTCTAACATCTTCTTTATTTATTTAATCAGACATTGTTAGCTAGTGTGGCTTTACATGAGTTACAGAGAAAAAAACATCCATGGTTAAAGCTTTTTTTGCAAGCGCATCCGCAATATGATTGTTTTCCCTTTTTACATGAGTTAGAAAACACTATGCTAACCTCTGACTCCACCATCGAATATCCACCAACACATTAGCAATATCTATATCTTCTCCAAGATCATTGATGAGTTGTACAAGTGATGCATTATCTCCTTCAAACCAGACTCATCTATACCCTTGAACCCAAATAACTTGAATCACATGTAGAAAAGCCATAGCCTCCGCTTGAAGGGGTGTTTGGGCAGTGTGTAAGCGTGACATACCAGAACGAACATGGGTGCCATAGGCATCACGTAATATCCAACCAACACCAGTATCAGATCCATCACCTCTATGGGATGCGTCAAAGTTACATTTGAGCCAGCCATCAGCTGGATATAACCATTGCGATGGGACAGTGTCGATGTGTTCATAAGTGTGCTCCTCTGTTAGATTCGTAGCAAACCATTCACTTGATGAAGCCATAGCATTCTTGGCAATATTGTGTGGATGAGGTTGTGACTTTTCAAAGACGAAAGCGTTACGAGACTTCCAAATTGACCAGCATATCCAGAACGGTGCATATCTCACATCTTTAGACGCTTGCATTGTATCTTTGAGTCTGAGAATTTGTTGTATGTTCTGTTCCGTAGAGTCAAGTACAGTGTCTAGAGCACGGAAAGGAGTACATCGCCAGATTGCTTGAGAAAGAGGGCACTGAAAGAGCATATGATTTATAGTTTCAAGCTCTTGACAACACCGTGGGCAAACTGGTGATATATTAAGTTGGCGTGAATGAAGTCTTTCATTAGTCGGAAGTGCTTGAGATAATACCCGCCAGAAAAAGTGTTGAAGCTTTGGTTGAATCGATGCTCGCCATATTTGCAACTTGAGATCAGGTGAACCAGCCGGAGGTTCAATCATAACATCAAGTTCTAGAGAGTGAGTGGATAGCCAGTACCCCGACTTTACAGTATAGAGGCCATAACGTGTAAGTGACCATTCCAAAGAGTCATGAGATGCAAACTTTGAGAGCAAAATCTGCCTGACTTGAGTTGCATCGGCATGGGTTAAACAGAAATTAAGTTTTGCCTCATCCCAATCCCGACATCCTACTTTAAACAGGTATGAGACTTTCAAGTCTCTGATCAATCCCATGGGATTGTCACACTTTCACAGAGGTAATTCACGAATCCAAAAGTCATCAAACAGAGTTGTTGCTTCGCCATTGCCAAAGCGGTGTCGCAAGCCACTTTTCAGGAGCTCTTTGCCTGCTTTGATTGATTTCCAGCCATAAGAGCAATTTCTGGAAACCGAAGACGTTAAAAATGATTTTGAATTGTAGTAACGTCCCTGGTATAACCGACTAAGTAGGGAGCAAGGATGGCGTAAGACTCTATCAGCTTGCTTTGCTAATAGAGCTTTGTTAAAGTGATGTAAGTCACAAAAGTCAAGATCACCTTCACTCTTTGGAATCGACAATCTTTTCCATGCCACCCATGGAAGTTTCCTCTTACCATTATCTTGACCCCACCAAAACTCGGTCAATACACTATGAATACTGTCGCAGATTCCTTTTGGGAAAAGAAAACAGTTCATAGAGTAAACAGGCATAGCTTGAGCCACAGTCTTAAGGAGAATCTCTTTACCCGCAGGTGATAGAAAATTATTATACCATCCTGAAATCTTGCTCTTTACCTTTTCAACTACATACTGAAAGCGTTCCGTTTATTCCCTTCCTAATTGTTCAGGCAATCTAAGGTACTTTCTTCCACCCCCGATTTTATCGATTTGTAAGATGCGTTGGAGTTTTCGCCTTTTCTGCTCCGGGATTCTCATACCAAAAATTATTGAAGATTTTTGTAAATTCACCTTTTGTCCAGATATTTTCTCATACATGCTTAAGATATTTGCGATTTCTTGACAATCGTTTTCATGAGCACGACAAAAGAATAATGAATCGTTAGCAAAGAGCAAATGGGAGACCGAAGGACACCTGCTAGCCAGTTTCATTCCCTGGAACCGGCGGAGCTGTTCCGATGTATACAACATTTGACTAAGCACTTCAACGCAAAGTATATAGAGATAAGGAGAGAGAGGATCACCTTGGCGAATACCACGGGTAGGCATAATATGACCATAGACTTGACCATTGATTAAAACCGAGTAAGTGACGGATGTGACGCAAGCCATAATCCACTTTATCCATTGGTCGGCAAAACTCCATTCTACGCATAACCGTATCGAGAAAACTCCATTCGACTCTATCATAAGCCTTGCTTATGTCAGTTTTAATCCCAAGATAACCTTCAACACAATTCTTCTTAGACTTAAGAGCATGAAGTAATTCATGTGCAGCCAAGACATTATCTGAGATATTGCGACCAGGTACAAAGGCAGCTTGCGATTCCGAAATCAGATTTCCTAAACAGCTCTTTAATCGCATGACCAATATCTTCGAAATTATTTTGTAGCTCACAGAACACAAGCTTATAGGGCGATAAACTGACATGTTTTTCGCAGGAGTAACCTTTGGAAGAAGAAATAGGTGAGTATGGTTTAGGCCTTCTTCCAAACATGATGTCTGGAAAAACCTTTTCACCATACTACACACATCAGGTCCTATATCGTTCCAAAAGTGCTGGAAAAAAGCGGCTGTGTAACCATCATATCCAGGAGAACGATCTGGCCCGATAAGAAACAATGTCGTTCTGATTTCCTCATCCGTAACTGGTTTGGTTAAAGACATATTCATGGTTGGACTGACTTTTGAAAGAACTCCATCATAGAATCTGTCATTTTGAACTGGGTTTTGTGAGGTAAACAGTGAAGTAAAGAAATCCTCTGCAACTGTAGCTATAGCCTCATCCTTTTCATGAATTAAACCATAATCATCTTTAATCATCTTGATTGTGTTCTTCTTCCATCTTGCTTTCGTTTGACCATGAAAGTATTTGGTGTTACGATCCCCAGCTTTGAGCCATGTGTTGCGACTTTTTGTCTTCCAAAAGGATTCCTCTTCCCAGTAAGCTGCTGCGAGTTTACGTCGGAGACTAGAAAGCAAATCTGGTGTGCTTCGCTGATCCATTAACGCCGTTTCCAGCTGCTCACGAGCCTTAGCAATACCATCCAAAGCAATTGATTTATTTTGTTTTCTCCATCTGGCCATTGTCTGCCTGCATGATTTCAGTTTTGAGGCAAAAGTCATGGACTGCATCTCCACGGAAGCCCATCTACTCTTCACCAAGTCGACAAAATCTGTGTTTGTGACAAGGTTTTTATTGTATCGGAACTGTCCTTGTCGCAATCGCTCTGTGTATGCAATGGTTATAATCATGGGTCGATGATCGGATTCTGCTAGTGTGAGAAAACTATTTTCAGATGATGGATATCTCTCTAACCATTCAGCATTGACCATAACTCGATCAAGGCAACTATGTACTATGTGACTTCCTCTCTTACCAGTCCAACTATACGGGTAATATAATGCATTTTATTATGTTCTTATAAGTTAATTAATGGAATTGTTTAAATTTTATATTCTTTAGATTTAAAATACATTTTGTATATTGTCGGATACGTAAAAATTAATTAGAAAAAATAGAAAACATATTTTGGAAATAGGTAAATGAAAAAATTAATAAAACAAAGTGATACAACAAACTTTAAAAATAGGTAAATGTAAAAATTATATAAAGGTGTCCTACAAAGCAGAATTTTTTTTTTTTTTTTAAAGAATAGGTTCGCTTTGGCGCTGCTCGAATAAAACATCGATGTTTGACCAGAAAACATTGTCATGAGCGGCTCTAAATGAGGTGATTTGACTTAAGCCATATTGTAATTAAGATGGACAATGACAAATCTATACCATCGATTTCCGTTAACTATCTAACCCTAAACTTTTAAGTTGTGTTTATTGTTAAAAATTTGAAACTGAATAAAAGTTGAAATTCAGTGTGAAACATCTTTGTCCAAGAGGAAGTGAATAGGTATTGAGACACGTTCTATGATGTAAATTGGACTGTCCTAAAAGCTAATTTCCTAATAGTGACTCTTAAATGTCTTTAAATGTTAGGCCCTGTTAGTTTGTTGGACCAACCAAGGCATTCATTAAAACTTCTAAACATTTACTTTCAATTTCCGAATTCTCATAATATAAACATGTCAAGAACTCTACAACGAATTAATTATTTTTACTCTGCTTAGATATATATGTTATTAGTCTGAAAATTCCAAACTAAATTGGGTTTCTTGTATTCTATTGAAGTAACTAAAACAAGAAAAATGCAAACGCTCTATACTATTAATTATTGCTAAAAACTGCATAAATCCCTAAATGTATTATTAGAGCTCAGATTCGGGTTACGGCGCAATGACAGTACTAATATGAGCGATCTAGTTTCCCTTTTTGTTTAACGAACCATTTAGCAATATGTCATGATTGTTAATTAGCTATCATGGTTGTTACGACAATTTAGCTAACGTTGATTGTTTTTGTCAACATATAATTAGTATTGCTTTTTTTTTTCCTTGTTAAAAGACTTTCATATTGAAAAATATTAAAAAACAATGAGTCACATGATAAGGCTTTAGATCCTTATAGTGAAGTAATGTTTGAATGATGAATATTTTTATGATAATACAAATTTTCTTACCTAAGAACAAACGTAGGAAGAATTTTATACAACAAAAAAAAAACGATCAAATTAGTGATAGGAACCACGACCATGACCACGAAAAATATGCTCTCATTTTCCATGTACCGTTGACATCATCGAACACAGACACAGAAGAAAAACTCAAATCCACCAGCCTGCCACGTTATGGTTAAGAGATCAACAATCAAAACTTTAATGGCCTCATTATTGATAATTTTGATGGGAAAAATTTAATAATGGGTGATTGAGTAGGAACAGATGAAAAATCTACTAGTTGGGATAAAATTGTTGGATTGTTGAGTGATTTAGTTGGACTTCCCTAGTTTGGCAGTCAAGAAGAAGCGGTAGTTTCGTACTTTGGAGCTGAAGTAACATGAGTAGTATACCCTTGTTGAGAACTAGTTTCTTAGTGAGATGGAGTGCAGAGCACAACTTTTCTAGTCATTGTGCCACCTGATTCCAAAATAACATGACCTTATGTGTCTTCACTTGGTTGAATCCCAAATCCAAATGCATCATTTTTTAGTAACCTCAGCCAAAATAAGATTTTCATGTTTATAGGGTTGGTCTAAGGTATTTAAAGCATCTGCTGGTAGTTCCTCAAACACACTGGAGCAGTTGCTGAAACATGTGGTATTATTTCGTCTTTATCCATTCTTTTCTTTTGCTGAATTGGAAGAGAAGCTCCATTTACATTAAGTATATCAGCATGTATTCTTTAGTTACTTTGAAGTCAGAAGACATCTCTTCTCTTTATGACCCATATTGCCACATCTCTCATATATAGATGAAATCCAAGTACACTACACATTAACCAGAAAAATATTGCCTCCTTATCATCAAAAGCTATAACCTTTGGAAAGTCTCTAGTCCTGTTTGTTTATGTATCTAAATGCAGCATCCATCCGAATATTGTTCGTTTTTGCATTTTGATTTTGCATCTAAAAAAAAATCTAAACATAAGTTTGTTCGTTTATGCATTTGTAGTAGCATCTAGATACGCTATTTTTATTAGAAAAGATTTCTTAGGACATAATTTTCATCTCTTTCATAAATAATTTAATAGTTAAGCGTTTTTGCAGTTTTAGTGGTTTAGTGGTTTTTGGCATTTTAGAAGTTTTAGCGGCTTTAACATTTTTGCGGTTTTTGAATCAAAATCGTAAAAACCGAAAAAGTCGATTAACGGTTTTTTCGGAATTGGTAGTTTTTTGCGGATTTGCGGATTTCACAGTTTTCCGGGTCTTGGCGGTTTTGCGGTTTTGGCAGATTTCACGTTTTTGCGGGGTTTTAGTAGATTTGTAGTTTTGACGATTCTGCAGTTTTTACGGTTTTTACGGTTTTACGGTTTTTTGCATATTTCATGTTTTTGTCGGTTTTAGCGCTTTTTATGGTTTTGCAATTTTTTGCGGTTTTGGGGGGTTTTTGCGGATTTCACGGTTTTCTGCATTTTTTTGCGGTTTTTGCGATTTTTGCGTTTTACAGTTTTTGCGGTTTTGATGTGTAATTATTTAATTTAGTTGAGAGTAATTTATACTTTTACAATTTTTTTGATGTACGAAACTCATCTAAACTGTACTAGTAATCTCATCGAAAATATCTGAAAATTTTGAATGAGTTTTAATTTGCATTCAATTACTTCATTCATATCATGTTTATAATTTACAGCAAATGACCATCATCAAACATCTGCATCCAGATTCAATATCTGGATGAACAAACGAACAACACCTCTGTCATATTCCATTTCCTCTAATATATTTGTCTCACCCGAGGCTTAAGTGTTAATATAGACTTTCTAAGCCCCAATGCAACATGACTTATTCCTGATTGGAAATAGCAACAATATGGTATATTCTTTAAATTAACCGATACAAGAAGTGTTGATACTTCTGGAATTTTGAATATGCTCGCTGGAGGCCAAGACAATTGATGTTTATGCATTTTGCACATTTCTTAGTATTTGATTTGCATTGTTTTCAAACTCTTTTAGCTTATTTATGTACTTTTGTAATGGTTTTAGCCTCATTTTAGTTAAGATCATCTTTAATATAATATTAGGTTGTATATAGCATTTGCATTGCTATTTTGATATATTTAAGGTACTTTGGAGCATAAGAAAGCTAAGGAGTACATAGAAGTTACATGGAACAATCCAAGAAAAAAACATGTAGAAATGAAGAAAAGAAGAATGTGGGTCGATCATTTTACGTTTTATCATAAAAATAACCAGATCCGATCCGTTTTGTCCCGGATCAACCCGGTTTGTCCCAGGTCAACCCGGTTTGAACCCTTTTAATATAAAAACAAGTTGTAACCAAAAAACATATATTAGCAAGAATGGCCATCAACAAAAATCTGAATTTTTGTTTTCCACCAAATGCCACTTTTTCTTTTTTTGTAAAACATCCCAAATTTTATAATACGTTTTTTAGACACCCTAAAACTATATATAGGTTTTTTTTGTTATGTCACATATTCACCATAAATACAATTCTAAACTTGTAAGAACCCTAAGTTTGATAATTTTGAATCGTTGTTAGCTAAGATCAAAATCTTTGTTGAATCTTGATTACTTTGATGAAAGATTGAGTTTTTTTTTATCCAATCCTCTTTCTTAATCATTTTTATCTATAATTTTATTGTTCTTGTATGTCTTTTAGATATGTGAATTGCGGGTTAGTAGATTTATGGATGATTGAGTGTTGATGAATGATGTTTGATGTTTGATATTTGTAGATTCACATTTTGAGAGGTGCATTAATGCTAGATTATGCTTGGAAAAGTTGAGTCTAGACTTTAGGAATTTCACGTTCAGAAGATGTTCGATGAAATTCCCAAGAGAATTTTAAACATACTTTTAATTTTCAACCTATGGGAATAGTTGATTGAGATGATATGTTAGCTTATTGAATTTATGCTTAATGATTATTAGTTGCTTAATTATTATCCGAAAGATTTGTATGATTAAGTGATTAGTGAACAAATTAGTCTCATGGGAATGTGTTAGTTGAGCTTAATTGGTTCTTGTCATTAATTTTTTTTATTGCATGATTGATCATCATTGATTAGCACTTGATCTCACTTTTTCAATTATACAGCCTATGATCCACATTGCCCTCATATTTCATTTGCAAATTTTGTCTTTTTTTTGTTTATTTCTTTGTTTGCTACTTGTTTCTTATTTCTATAATTTCATATTTCTTAGGGGAAGAAACTAGATTAACCCCAAAAAGGCATAAATAACTAGAATAACATTACAAAAGATTAGAGTTATTTGAGTTTTTTTTAATATCCATGGTACCCTTACAACAACTTGTTAATAAAACAATATTACCAGAATGCCATTAATGAAATTTGCTAAAAAATGAAAAAAATATGAGAAACAAATCTGTAGTGACTTTAGCTTCTCCAAAGTTTATAAATCTGTATATAGATTTGTTTTTTGGAACCTCATTTTTTTTTCCGAACTACAAATTTATATACATACACAAAACCACAGATTTATTAATCTGTCGCAGATTTGTTTTTTTCACAGATTTTTCATCATTGATGCTATAGAGTTTTAATTGTCTCACATAATTTTATTAGAAAACCATTGCAGATTTATTCTACTTTACTATAGACTTTTTTGTTTTCTACAGATTTTTTGTGCGTTACTGCATATTTTTTAAAATACCACACATTTTCTGTAACAAAATTTTTTTCGATAAAAAAAAATTGAAAACACGACACTACAGATTTTGTTTTATCTTAAAAATTTTGTAATTTGGCTACAAATTTTTTTGAAAAATTTAATTACTAGATTAACGTCAAGTGGCTCCAGATTTATTTTATGTTGTTACAGAGTTTTGGAGAGCCACAAATTTATATGTTTTGACTACAGAATTTCTCTTGTCATGATGCAACATATTTTTCTATGACTAGAATAACACAAAAGTTTTTTCGTCACTACATTTTTTTTATAGATTTGTTTACTATTTTTGATGTTTTTATATTTTATTTCTGTTACTACAGATTTGTATAATAAATTACTTAATTAAAAAACAGTTAAAATAAATTTGTAACAACATCAAATAAAAATTTATTTATTAATTTTAATGTTCTATGTTTTATTATATTTTATTTTTATCATTCTTTTATAGTGATATTTCAATTTATTAATATTTTCATCAAAAATCTATGTTTACTTTTAATGATTTATTTAAATTAAAAAATTGCATTAAAATTTATTTACTTTTAGACACTTTCAGAAATTAGTAATAATTTTATTTTATTTTAACTAGTTCTTTGCTAATTTTCGAATTTGTTTTTAATATTTTCATAAAATTTTAATACTTTTATTAATTTTTAAAAAATTTTATTAATCTTAATATGTCTTACTATTTTCAGTCCATTTTAAGTATTTATTATATGACTTTTTCTTTTATTATAAAATTTTTAGTTTTAATTTTTATTATCCGTTTTTATTAGTTTTAAATCAATTTTATTTTTAATTAAAATTTTATTTTGATTTTGTATAAAATAATTTCAATTTAAATTTTAATAATTTACTTTTTTATTTTTTATTTTTACTTTTAGTATACTTTATTTAAATGTTTTAAGAAAATTATAAAATTTTTCAATATATTATAAAATGTTTTTTTTTTAATTTTTGTTTTTGTTAATTAGAAATAATTTTTAATTTTAGTAATTAAAATTTATTTTTAATTTAAATTTTTGGATGTTCATTTATATAATTTTTTATTTTATATTTAATTTTATAATTTTTCGTTATTTAGTTTTTTCTTTTATGATTAATTTTTAGTTTTTAATTTTATTTTTTATTTGTTGTTTCAAGTTTTAAAATTTTTTTTATTTAAAATATTTTATTTGTTTTTGTTTTTTCATTTTTTTCAATTAGTGTGAAAAATAAAACATGATGGGCTTAATTGTAAATTGCCAAAAAATAGAGTTAGTTTAGTAAAGGGTTGTTATTCTAGTAAATTTTAAATTTTTTAGAGTTACTCTATATAATTTTCTCTATTTCTTAAGTAGTTAGTAGATCAAAAATAATCTCTTATATTGGTTTAGCTTAACTATAGAATCCTTATAAATTTAGTGTGTTAATTGTTTGTTTTCTGTGGTTTGACCCCATGATAAGTTTCAAGCGACTCATTTGTGCACTTACGATCTAGTTTGGAATTTATGGAACTAAAAAAATTATATCTAGTAATTATCCAAGTCGACAATAAAACAAGCACTGAGACTCGATTAGTATTATTACTTAAATTATAATTTAAGATACGTTATTTGCATCACTGGTTTCTATTATAAAGTGAGACTGATTGGTAACGATATAAAGTGGGTTATATATAAAAGAACGTGAGTTCTTCTACTCAATCTTTTTTTATGACTTCGAGGTTCTGCACAACCTTTGTACATCATCCAGAACATGACTCAAACCATGTAATTTAACTATCTTGAAGAGAGCAAATCCCTTTCAGCTACCATTCGAATAATGATTTCAAAAGTTTTCTTAGGATATCTTTTAACCTCGGGTTTACTTTAAATTTTTTTACAACTGCTTTAAGCTAAAAGCTGATAATCACACATATATTGTTGGATAAGTTTCAAAGACTTGTAGCCCAAAATACCTTTACCAAGTTGGTTAAGGATTAAGATAGGTCTGACAAAATATCTTTTTGTTATAAGAAAATGAAATAAGTAGTTTTTCATTTACCTTTAGGAATAGGATTAACAAGTCGGTTAATCAATATGCCTATATAAAGATTATAAACAAGTTGTGTTTATGATTATGAGAAAACATTGAGAGATTGTTTTAAGGTTATGAGAAAGTTTTCTTAAAGTATATAAAAGAAGAGTTATTTCTTTTAATATGTGTGTCGTAAGTGAGAGAGAGAGATATATAAATCGAGTGTTTTGCTTTGTGCACACTTGCGGTTCGAAAACAGAGAACCCGTAAGAAAGAAACAGAGCAATAACAGAGTCTTAGTGTGTGTGTGTGTGTGTCTTATGAAACTAGAATTAGTATAAGAGACTTAGTGAGATCGATCCGAAAGCTTGAAAGAGACAAAGATCATTCACTCTTATTCACGTCAAACCCGAGCTATGGGAGACGCGAGTATAACTCGACCAAAATACTTCACATGACCATCGATTCAATGTCCCTTACTAAACGCAACAAACTATACGGTGTGGTCTATGCGTATGAAGGTTTTGTTGAAGATATATAAAATATGAGATACAATTAAACCAAGAACTCAGGATCCTGATAAACACAATATCGCAATTGGATTATTGTTTCAGTTCATCCTGGAAGCTCTCGTATTGCAAGTTGGTTCAAAAGGAATATGAGAGGCTATTAAATCTCGACATATGAGAGCTAATCGTGTCTAGGAAGCTAGATTGCAAACTCTAATGTCCGGATTTGACAAGTTGAAGATGAGAGATTCGGACTCGGTCGATAGCTTTGCAGGTAAGCTATCCGAAGTTGTATCAAAATAAGCTTCCCTTGGAAAAATCATCGAGGAACACAAGCTGGTCAAGAAGTTTATCAATAGCTTACCAAGGTATAAATACGTTCAAATAATTGCTTCACTCAAACAAATACTTGATTTGAAGAATACGAGATTTGAAGACATTGTTGGGAGATTAAAGGCATATGAGGAGAGGATCCTTGATGATGATACTAACGGCGAAGGGCAAGGAAAACACCTCTATGCATATTCATATCCACAAGACTCTACACTCGGAAGAGGCCGTGGGAGAGGTGTTCGAGGCAATAGAGGACGTGGAAGAGGTCGATTAAATTCACAAGAAAGGAATGTGAATCAACTTGACCAAAACCGTGAGAAGGAGAAGAAGGATAAATCAAAGATCATATGTTATCGATGTGATAAACCTGGTCACTTCGTATCTGTATGTCCTGAAAGAGTGAAACGAACACAAGAAGCAAACAAAGCAGAGACGGAAGAAGCCGATCAAGTTCTTTATACGAAATTGTGCTCTTAAATGAAGAGAATCTAATACCAAAGAAGTACGAAACCAAGATGGGTGAGGAAGAAATTTTGTATTCAGATAATGAAGCTAGCAATATATGAAGGGAACTAAATCTTTCTTCTCAGAACTCAATGAAAGAATCAAAGGATACGTCAAATTTGGAGATGATTCTTGCGTGAACATTGAAGGAAAGGGTTCGATCCTCTTTCAGAGTAAGACAGGTGAGCAAAATCTAGTTACGAACATCTATTACATTCCAGATTTAAAGAGCAACATCCTAAGCTTAAGACAAGCTACAAAAGTAGAATGTAACGTTAGAATGAGAGATAACTATCTGACAGTACATGATCCTAAAGGAAGACTCTTGATAAGAGTCATAAGATCAACCAATAAGCTGTACAAAACGAAGCTAAGAATTGGAAAACCAATGTGTCTTAGCTCAAAAATAGAAGATGAAACATGGAGATGATATGCAATATTGGGACATACAAACTTTAAGACTTTGAAAAGATGTCCCAAAAGGAGATGGCTCATGGACTCTCCTCGATAAGAGAAGAGAGTAGGGTCTGTGAATCATGTTTGGTCGGCAAGTAAGCTCGCTAATCCTTCTCAAAAATAGCCATGCTTCGAGCACCGAAGCCTCTTGAGTTGGTACACGCGGACTTGTGAGGTCCGATCTCACTATCAACAGTTGCGAATAACGAATACATATTTGTTATAGTAGATGAATTCTCTAGGTACATGTGGACGATTCTCATGAAAGAGAAAAGAGATGTATATGAGAAGTTCAAATCATTTAAGAAACTAGTTGAGAAGGAGTTTAAGAGAGAAATCATGACTCTAAGAACCGACAGAGGTGGTAAGTTCACGTCGAGAGAATTTAATGATTTTTGCTATAAAATCGAGATCAAAAGGCATCTCACAGCGCCATACACTCAACAACAGAACGATGTTGTGGAAAGAAGAAATCGAACACTAATGGAGATGACTAGGAGTCCTCTGAAAGCCATGAAAGTGCCGAATTTTCTATGGGGAGAAGCAGTACGACATTCGTGTTATATCATCATTATAATATCAACAAGAGCCCTCAAAAGTATGACCCCCTATGAAAGTTTAAGAGAAAAGAAACCAAACCTTGATCATCTAAGGATTTTTGGTTGCTTAGCCTACACGAAGATTGAAGCCACACATATAAAGAAATTAGATGATAGATCACAAACACTAGTTCATCTTGGGATTGAGCCTGGAACTAAGGCTTATAGATTTTACAATCCAAAGACTCAAAAGATAGTGGTGAGTAGAGACGTAGTGTTTGATGAATCCGCAAGATGGAACTGGAAAGAGACGACAAATGGATCAAGGAGAGATCCAGGAATTTTCTATATGAGATTAGGTGAAGTAATAGACGCCGGAGCCCGTGATTGTAAACAACAATCAACAGGTCGAAAATGTTGCTCGCGATGATGTTGCAGAATCTGATAATGACGAGTCTGACGATAGCCATGAAAGTGATGATGCCACATATCAAAACTCGTATATAGACCATGGAGATGAGCCGCAAGCTTAAGAAGAGCAACAACAGCAATTGCAGCCGCAAATTCTGAGAAGATCGAATCGGCAAGTACATCAACCAAGATATCTTGATTATTATGTTCTTCAGGTTACGGTTGAGTGCAAAAAGTTCATACTTTCCATTGATAATGAACCAGAAGCTATGATGAAGCAAAGGGCTTATTTAAATGGAGGGAAGCAAGTAAAGAAGAAGTCGATTCTATTAATAAAAATTGAACATGGTTACTAGTTGAGAAGCCGAGTGGAGCGAAGGTAATTGGTCTAAAATGAGTTTTTAAGATCAAGAAGAACGTTGATGGTTCAATCAACTAGTACAAAGCTCGTCTTGTTTCAAAAGGTTATGAACAAGAGTCTGGAATTGATTTTGACGAAGTCTTTGCTCCAATAGCTCGACTTGAGACTATACGTTTACTAATATCTCTTGCAGCATAACACATTTGGGAGATACATCATATGGACGTCAAAACAACATTTTTACATGGACAATTAATGGAAGACGTCTACGTTGAACAACCAGAAGGTTTTTTAGTGAAAGGTGAAGAGCACAAGGTCTACAAATTATCTAAGGCTTTATACGGTTTGAAGTAAGCTCCTAGAGCTTGGAACACTAAGCTGAATCAACAGAAGGAAATGACTTTCGAAAGATTTTCAAAAGAAACAGTCGTATACCGCAAGGAAGAAGGTAAAAACCTTTTAGTTGTTGCAATTTACGTAGATGATCTATTCATAACATGAAACAATTTGAAGAGATTAAGTGATTTCAAGAAGGGAATGACATCTAAGTTTGAGATGTCAGATATCGGGAAACTTACTTATTATCTTGGTATTGAGGTCCAGCAAAGAGAAGATGAAATTACAATTAAGCAAGATGCCTATGCAAGAAGAATCTTAAAAGAGGCAGGTTTAGAAAATTGTAATCCTATCAAAGTACCTATGGACTTAGGTGTTAAAATGTCAAAGGCAGAAGATGAAGAATGGGTTAATGCCACGACATATACAAGGGAACATTGGATGTTTAAGATACTTGATTCATACACGACCAGACTTAGCCTTCTCCGTGGGAGTTGCAAGTCGATATATGCAGAATTCGCGCAGGTCACATGGTGAAGCTATGAATCATATTCTATGTTACCTAAAGGGCACGATGGCTTTTGGACTCAAGTATAGCCGAAGTGGATCCAAGAAGCTAAGTGGATACATCGACAATAGCCATAACATCGACCAAGATGATGGACGAAGTACTACAGGCCATCTATTCTACTTTGGATCATCGCCCATAACTTGGTGTTCACAGAAGCAAAGCTCAGTAGCCCTTTCATCATGCGAAGCCGAGTTTATGGCAGCAACGGAAGCAACACGTCAAGCTATCTGGCTTCAACATATCCTGAGTGAAATCACAGGCTGGAAGTCGGAACAAGTCACCATTCACATCGACAATATATCAGCCATTGCATTGACCAAGAACCTCGTTTTTCATGGTAAGAGTAAACATATACACAAACGGTACCATTTTATTTGGGAATGCATCGAGAAGGAACTTGTTGATGTGAAACATGTGCCGGGAGCTGAGCATAAAGCGGACATACTAACGAAGACATTGACAAAGATCAAGTTCAATGAAATGACAAGTTTGATAGGAATGCAAGACATCTCTAAAGAGAGATTGAAGCTTAAGGGGGTGATTGTTGGATAAGCTTCAAAGGCTTGCAGCCCAAGATACCCTTAACAAGTTGGTTAAAGATTAAGATAGATTTGACAATATATCTTTTTGTTCTAGGAAAAGGAAATAAGTAGTTTTCCATTTACCTTTAGAAATAGGATTAACAAGTCGGTTAATCTATATGCTTATATAAAGATTAGAAATGAGTTGGGTTTATGATTATGAGAGAACATTGTGAGATTGTTTTAAGGTTTTGAGAGAGTTTCTTTAAAACATATAAAAAAAAGAGTTACTTCTTTTAATATGTGTGTTCTACGTGAGAGAGATATAAAATCGAGTGTTTTGCTTTGTGCACACTTACGGTTCGAAAACAGAGAAGCTGTAAGAAAGAAAGGGAGCAATAGCAGAGTCTTAGTGTGTGTGTGTCTTACGAAACTAGATATATAGTGTCAGACCACGAGAGCCCCACAAGCCTAAAAAAGTATAAGTGATTCGAAAGAGAGTAGAGTAAGGTCCAAGATAATGAGTCTAAACAGTGCATTATGCTATCCCTCTGACGCCATAAGCGTTAGAGTAGTGCTTGTATCACTACGTTGTCAGAACACATAAATCTCAATATTTCTATATATTGTTGTGGTTTCTTCCCGTGTTTACTTTTGTTGGCACATCGATCTTGCTTACATGGCATGCGAAATAGACAATCGCACAACATAATTGCGAGATAGAATGTATATATTTCAAGTACAAACTTTTTATTTCCCAAGATAGATTACATATACGTGTATTATCATATCTCAGAAACAACAAAGGAAAGTAAAATGATTGAAACTTGAAAGTAACATCACAAGAATGAAACAAAACGAAAGAGAAAACAAAAAGGTGGTTATGAAAATGTTTGAAAGAAAATTCATAGTAGGATCAACCAAGGTTACACTCCTTGGGGAGACCCTGAGGGAACCTCTTATAATCGGTACAATAGTTGTAGATCATGAACTCGTCTTGCACCCACTTCATCTGTCCGTACTGGTGGTTATTGAGAGAGGTCCACATCCACGAGTCTTTGTTTGCGTCACAAGTCACCCATGTCGCATTTGACGTCCTGCTGCATGAGCTTTGGTCATTGAAGCTCCTGTAGGAGGCGCTGAATGGTGCGTTGCTCCAGTCAATCTTCACGCGACCGCCTTGAGTCGCCCAATCATCAGCTTCCCAAAGGCTTGAGTATATCTTCATTGGTTGGGACGTAGGGTAACCCACACCACTTTTCTCGTTGTTCTTGAACACCCGAATTGGGATCCCATCCACAAGGAAACTTTAAACACAAGAAAAGGTTAAAAAAAAATATGTCAAGTGATGGTAAACATTTTATATGTCAAGAAAATTTTGTCATGTGAATAACTATATATGCGATTACTAATGACAAATTTTGTTATCTTTTTAATATCAAAAAGTAATGAGTAATTAATGAATGAGTTATAACATATCTTTATATACTATATAACATTTCAATTTGTTATTTATGTATGCTTTCATGATAGACTATATATTAACTTACATGATGTTTAGAGGGTTCCAGTGGACGGTGTAGGTGTGGAAATCCGCGGTGGGATCAAACCAGAGATGGAACTGCATCTCGCGGTTCCCTACACCTCCAGTGAACACATTGGTGTGGAGAGTGTAAGGCTGTCCTGTGAGATTTCCCAAGAACTCGAAGTCAATCTCATCCCATGTCGCACCTTTCGACGAAAGCTGCCACAAAAATATGTAACATTAAAGCGTTAACTTTATTTATTACCAATTGGTTTTGAGATGAAAATGAACTCTAATATATATATCATATTCGAAATCAATTAAATTCACTAGGAGATGTCGTACGTAGTAGGCGGTGACGGTGCCAGCGGAGTTTCCCGTGACGAGCTTGAGCTTCATATCGATCTTACCGTACAAGTACTCCTTCTTGGATTGAAAACCCGAGCCGGAGGTCTTGTCAAGAGTGCAAGTGAGAAGCTGTCCGTTCTCGAAGATGTTGGCACGACCATCTCCCCAAGTGATATCAAAGCTATCGTAGAAGTTTCCGGCTGATGCAGCCACCACAAAGAAGCCGATGGCGAAGAGGAGAGACAACAACAGAGGCTGGTTGGTCGCGGAAACCGCCATATTTCCCTCCGAGTCTCTGTTGTTTCTCGCTACGGGAGATGAGGGCGTTGTGGATGGATTTTAGATGAGTTGGAAATGAGAGGTTTTATAAAGAGAGTTTCGTGGAGGCACATTATCGACGTGGTAGTCTTAAACTTTGTATGTAACAATATTTAAATTGAGAATTATTCTACCTTACACGGTTCAACGTAGACCTGTTCGTGGAATGTTTGTGTGTCTAAAGTGTTTTTCTCTAATAAATGAATTCTTGTGTATCTGTCACCAGATTATAATTAACTTTTGTTTTTGTTAAACAATAGTTTAGATTAAAATGTCACTTCTAAATTAGAAAGATTGAAGGATTCCACCCTTATATTTATAAGATTGGAAAAGTTAGTAGTCAAGTAGCTAGTAAATTATAATATTTCGTTTGATTTATGAGGAATCAAAAATAAAAATCTCAGGAAATGACGTTCATTAACTTTAGTTTTTTAAAGTAAATTTTCATATCAAAATAGAGAATAAAATACTAGCCTAGACTCATTTGGTCCAGTGACAAAAGCTTTGGTGCTGAGTACTCAGTCGTTTTGAGTTCGACTCTACCAAGTCGCGATCCCCCGCGTCGTAGGGTTTGGCTATGGATCGGACCTTGTCGATCCATCCGTGTTAAAAAAAAAAGAGAAAATAAAATACTAACCAACTCTACCAATATATAAACAGTCGTTGTTGAATAATTGTTACAGACCATGAAATCTGATTATTACGATATATGTCTACTAAAACTAGCATAACTTTTCAGCTTTATTGTCGTTGCAACCTTAAATTTCTTTTCATTCATAGATCTTTAAGAAATCAAGAAAGTCATTTACATTAGATTATCTTCAAAATCAGAAAAATTCACTCTTAAGTCTTCTTCATGACGATGTTGTTGTTTTTGTAGTGGACGATTGTCTCTTCTCCTTCGGCCACGCTCCATAATAATTTCTGCATCAAAATCAAAATTGAGAGAAGAACTTTCACTTCCATCAGTAAACATCTACAACGTCTCTTCGTCTTCTTGACGGATCTTGCATATTCATGCCATTAAAAGCATTTAAAAGCATGAACCATCCGCTGCACCCACTACAAGAAATCTAGGTTTTTACAGCAGACCAATATAGCGTTTTTTCCGATTTTGCTATGGTTGGCATACTACTGATTTTTACATAACGTTTGTTTATTTGTAAACGTTATGATAGAGTGTGAGATGTTAAAAAAAAATTAGGCTTCTCATTTTAATATGTAACAATTGTATTTAACAAAAACCATAATTGAAAATGTTATAGAAAATTCAGTTTTGCGACATCTAGACAAAATTAGGCTCTAACCCCCCCCCCCCCCCCCCCCCCCNTGAATAGAGGGAATGATCAAAAGTACAAGAGATGTAAATATTGGAGTACACATGAGGATACAAGGGATGATAAGACAACTGATGTTCACAAGTCTGAAAATGAGGCTTATGAGTTGATTAGGATAAATTTTATGGAGAGTGAAGGCAATCAACCATCTTAGAAAGCAAAATGCAAAAGAGTTTGAGGGTATTGACATGCCATAAGAAGCTGAGTTTAGGAAGAAGTTAGAGGATGAAAAAAGTCCACCGTACTCGACGTGTAAGAAATATAGAAAGGTTGCTGCAATCATGGGATTTTACCAGATAAAGGTCAAGATTAGGATGTCAGAGAGATATTTAATCAGCTACTAATACTAGTTCACGACATGCTACCTGGAGACAATGTTCTACCTAAGTCTACATATGAGATGAAAAAGTTATTGAAATTGTTTGGTTTTGGTTATGATGTCATCCATGCCTGCAAAAATTATTTTATCATTTATAGAAATCAGTATAAGGAGTTGGTGAGCTGCCCAAGATGTAGTAAATCAAGATGGGAAAGGGATAAGCACACTGGTGAGGAGAAGAAATGGATTCTAGCTAAGGTGCTTAGGTATTTTCCAATAAAAGACAAATTCAGGAGGATGTTTATTTCAAAACGGTTGGCTGAGGATTTTTGTTGACACTTCACTAATGCTACTGAAGATGGAACTATGTGGCATACAGTGGATTCATTGACTTGGGTTCAGGTAAACGATAAATAGTCGGACTTTGTTGTTGAAGCAAGAAACCTTGGACTAGGTCTTTCTACAAATGACATGGATTCGTTCTCTACCGAGAAAACCAAGTACAACAAATGGCTTGTTCTCTTAGCTAACTACAACATGGATCTAACTCAGTGTATGAAAACAGAGAACATCATGTTGACACTGTTGATACCTAGACCAACCACACCTAACAACAGCATTGATGTAAATCTACAACCATTGATAGAGGACCCCAAGGATTTGTGGACAAAATGTATAGAAGTTTATGATTCCTTTAAGAAGGAGAGTTTTACTCTAAGAGTTACTTTGTTATGTAGTATCACAGACTACCCATGTTTAGGGACATCAGCTGGATTTTAAAGTGAAAGGGAAGCAAGCGTGTATTGTATGTGGGAAGGATACACTTCATAGATGGCTAGAGTTTAGTCACAAACATGTTTATATGGGAAACAGGAAGTGAGTCATGCCTGGTCATCCTTACAGACGAAGAAAAGGGTGGTTAGACAACACGGTGAAGATTGGTACTGCAAAGAGAATTTACAATGGAGCATCAATATTTGAAAGTCTTAAAAACTTTATGAATGAATTTGGAAGACCTTTAGCTGATAAAGGTAAGCAAAAAAGGATTGAAGCAGATGATGAAGATGTCATTTCAGATGAAGATCGTGAAGAAGAAGATGATGTGTGTCAGTGGAAAAAAAGGTTTATCTTCTTTGACTTACTTTATTGGAAGTTTAGTTTTGTTTGCACTCAAATTTGACTATGTGATTTTATTTAAATTGCTTATTGGTTTCTGATAAGTACTTGTATATTACGTGGCAGGATATGTCTGTGAGGAATAGCATCGATGTTCATGACAAGATCATAACCACAGAGAAATTTTGTGACTTGAATACTCCATGTAAGGTAATTGAAAGATGATAATTTCGTAACACCGACCATGCTGACAGTGAACAGAGGATTGGTTATGTCATTTGGATTCATGATAGCATTAGAGGTAGACATGATCGACAAAGAAATATCGATGAAGAGAAAATTTTGTGTTTAAGAGATCCTAGGATTCAGAAACACTCTGATACCATATAAGATTGAATAAATTTATATTTCATTTAAAGAGAATCAGAGATACAATGTCTTATATACACTTCTATACAAGCTTTGTAGTTACGATATCTAAAGAGATATATACAACAATATTAAGATACCAAAAGATTATGTTAGTTAGCATAACAATATCGTATATTCTCCTACAAATAACACTGGCTCACTCTGATTTAAGACAAACTAGAATTTGACACACGCCTAAGCGCGAGGTAATATTTTCAAAAGTTTAAAAATTTTGAAAAATTGTTTTTTTTACGGAATTTTATGTATATAAGATTTATAAGTGGTATATAAACTTATATATGTGTTAACTTCATGATTTGTGTTACGTACACTAAGAACTTATATATATGTTAATGTGATTATTTGTGTTAAACTAAGAACTAATATATGTGCTAACGTGATGATTTGAGTTTTAGAAATTGCATAATTACGGTATTTTATGCTTGTAAGATTTGTAAGTCGTATAAAAACTAATATACTTTTGTGATGATATAATGATTTGGGTTATAATAAATACAGGTTTATATTATTATGTGATAAGTATAAGTTTGCGGCTAGAATCCACAATTTTTAGGTATAAAAAAACAAACCAGTTAAGTTTGCACCATTTAAAAAAATCATTTTAACAAATCTAATTAAACCATTTGAAAATAAAATTGACTACCATAATATTAGAATAAAATAATTTTATAAGAATAAATTTAAGTCTTAAGACATCAAATTTATTCAATCCTCGTATTTTCTAAGTTACTAAAAAAATTTTAGAAAACAACATTCATCGTAGACGTCGGAGGATTCCATGCGCCTAGGTGGGGTAACTTTTAAAACATTACATAAAATTTAGAATTAGAAATAAAGTCTACCCGCTAAAAGATTTTAGACAAAAAGTAGTTGAAATAAAGTCCACCCGCTGAAAAATTTTAGAAAAAAAAATGTATGAAATAAAGTCTACCCACCGAAAGATTTTAAATAAAAAAAATCTTATGAAATAAAGTTCACCTGCTTAAAGATTTTAGACAAAAAAATATCGTATGAAATAAAGTCTAGTCGCTGAAAGATTTTTGACCAAAAAAGAACATCATATAAAATAAAGTCTACCCGTTGAAAGATTTTAGGCAAAAAAATAGCGTCTGAAATAAAGTCTATGTGCTGAAAGATTTTAGACCAGATAAGAACATCGCATGAAATAAAGTCCATCCATTGAAAAATTTTAGGCAAAAAAAGATATCGTATGAAATAAATTACCAGCTGGAAAATTTTCTACCAAAAAAGATTTTAAATAAAAAATATTGTATGAAATAAAAGCTACCCACTGAAAGATTTTAAACCGAAAAAGAACATCGTACGAAATAAAGTCCTCCCGCTGAAGATAGTAGATCTAAAATACATCAAATGAAATAAAGTTACATGCTGAAAGATTTTTTGACCAAAAAAGAATATCGCATGAAATAAAGTCCACCTGCTCAAAGATTTTTTTTAAAAAGTTCGTTCGAAATAATGTATACTCGCTGAAAGATTTTTGACCAAAAAAGAACATCATATGAAACAAAGTCCATCCGCTGAAAGATTTTAGATAAAAAATGGTATGAAATAAAGTCTATCCGCTGAAGATTTTAGACCAAAAGTGAACATCGTATGAAATAAAGTTCACCCGTTGAAAGATTTAGAAAAAAAGACTTTGTAAGAAATAAGGTCTACGGCTGAAAGATTTTATACCAAAATAGAGCATCTTAGGATATAAAGTCCACTCGCAGAAAGATAATATATAAAAAAAACATCAAATGAAATAAAGTCTACCCGCTGAATGATTTTATAGTAAAAAAAATATCATATGAAACAAAGTCCTCGCTGAAATATTTTAGACATAAAAATATTGTTTGAAATAAAGTCCACCCGCTGAAAAACTTTAGACAAAAAATAACATATGAAATAAAGTCTACCCGTTGAAAGATTTTAGAACAAAGAAAACATTGTATGAAATAAAGTCCAATAGCTGAAAGATTTTAGACAACAAAAAATATCGTATGAAATAAAGTTTACCCGCTGAATGATTTTAGACCAAAAAAGAACATCGTATGAAAGAAGTCAACCCGTTGAAAGGTTTTAGACAAAAAATTGTATGGAATAAAGTCTCTTCGTTGCTGTTCTTTTAGACTGTAAAAGAACATTATATAAAATAAAGTCCACCCGTAGAAAGATTTTATAAAAAAAAAATCTTATGAAATAAAATCTACCTGATGAATGATTTTAGATTAAAAAATATAGTATGAAATAAAGTACACTCGCTGAAAGATTTCAGACAAAAAATATTGTATGAAATAAAGTATACCTAGTGAAAAGTTTTAGACCAATAAAGAACATCGTAAAAAATAAAGTTCACTCCCTGAAAGATAATAGATCTAAAAATAACAAATGAAATAAATTTTATCAGCTGAAAGATTTTAGACCAAAAAGAACATACTATGAAATAAAGTTTACCCGCTGAAAGATTTTAGGTAAGAAAATCGTTTGAAATAAATTCAACCTGTTGAAAGATTTTTGACCAAAAAGATTATCATATGAAATAAAGTCCACCCGCTGAAAGATTCTAGACAAAAAATATCGTATGAAATAAAGTCCATCCACATAAAGATTTTAGACAAAAATCATATGAAATAAAGTCTATCCGCTGAAAGATTTTGATCAAAAAAGAACATCGTATGAAATAAAAATCCACCCTTTGAAAAATATTAGATAAAAAATATCTTATGAAATACTCGTAGAAATATTTTAGACCAAAAAAGAACGTCGTATGAAATACAGTCTACCCACTGAAAGATTTTAGACAAAAAATAATATCGTGTGAAATAAAGTCTACACTTTGAAAGATTTTAGACAAAAAAAACATTCTATAAAAGAAAGTCCAATCTAGAATAAAATTAGAGAACCATCGCCCGAAAGCAATCATAAAATCCAAGATACAAAAAAAACAAAATATAAACTTTGTTTTTGAAGAAGGATTTATTCATAGAACATAATAATTTGAATATTAGTATTAATTGCTGTGAAAACTCAGCAAGAAAAAATATCGTATAAAATTAATTCCACCTACTGATATAATTTAGATGAAAAAGAACATCTTGTGAAATAAAACAAACATTCATTTTTGAATTTTAGTTTGTTGGGGTTTTTAGTTTTAGTGACCAGAGTTCCTCATGAGATATAGAGATTGACGGGAAAATCAAATGGTCATACCCAAACTCATTACACAAATCCAGAACTGTTCAGACCCAAGAAATTGATCATGTAAGGCAGGTTGACACGGCCCTATATCGTGCGGTGGCCGGTTTCTTCTTCGGTTTAGCATAGCTAGATTGAGCAGCAAAGACGACAAAGGTTTGGAGGAGATGGAACAAGGGGTATAACTATGATGCCAAATATATGTTCTTTAGGACTAAGACCGCGAAGAACACCAAGGACAAGAGAACCTAGAAAAGTTCCAGCATTGTTGAATACAGCAACAACGTTGCTGATTGTGAAGACTTGCTTCTCTTTGAATAAGCAATCTTGCATACCAGATCTCGTCCAGATTTGAACGTCTTCGCTTCTGTAGGAAGCATCCACCAGACAACAGAGGTACAACGGAGCTTTAGTGACCGAAGTTCCTCACGAGGTATAGAGATTGACGGCAAAATCAAATGGTCAGACCCAAATTCATTACACAAACCCAAAACCCAAAAAAAATTTCCTCTTTTATTATTTTAACCCACAGTCATTTTTTGAATTTCAATTTTTTTTTTCAATTTGAAATGATACAGCACTTTTTAAAACTAAAAAAGTGTTGTCGCCGGAAAAAAAAAACTAAAAAAGTGTTGACATTAACCGGATTGTTTCTCGTTTGGGGTAATACCATCTTATCACAGACAAAAGTGCACTTAGTGCAAATATTACACCTCCTTATTAATAAAGTATGCAAAGTACACCACCAACATGTAATAAAAACTCTAATTTAAATACATTTATACTTGCACGGAATAAGTAAAATCAGATTAGTGCAACCAAACAGGAGTACTTTATACGAGAAATAAAGAATAGCATTAATTGGTTTGGCTTTTGATATATTGTTTTAAAATTTTACGCAGCTAGACACTCTTGTGGAAGACCTTGAGGGAACCTCTTCGCGTCCGTACAGTAATTGTAGATCATGTAGTTACGCTGCACCCATTTCATCCGCTCTTGACCCGTCAAGTCTAGCTCCTGCGATAGCCAAAAATCACTACTATTCCCTTGTTCTGACCCGTTTTGGCACGACGACTTGCCGTTGGATACAATGCAAGCTTCTTCGTTAAAGCCACGATATGAAGCTGTAAAGGGAGCTTTGGACCAGTCTGTTTTAATTAAACCACCCCTTGTGGCCCAATCTTCGGCGTCCCATAGACTCGAGTACATCCTCATTGGCTGGTTCTTAGGGAACAAAGTCCCTTGAGATTCCATGTTCTTGAATTCCCGTATTGGAATTTTATCCGCGGAGAATCTGACTTGATAGAAAAAGAAAAAACAGGATTAGTTTTGAAAAATCTTGTGAAATGAGTTGAAGGGTTATCAATCTCTAGACATCGATTCGATTTTTTTGTAAAGGGGCTGATTAGTTGAAGTTATTAGTGTAAAATTTTATTTTAAATTTTTACTTTAAAAACTTTAATGATTGTAACTTTAAAAAAGTTTTAAAGTGAGATATTTTAAACTTTAAAAAAAATCGGATGAAGAGTTTAAAAGTTAAGAAAATGGCTGTAAGATATTTTGGGAGGAATGTTAGGGTTTTTAAGACTTTAAAATTAACAGTCCAATTGCCAATCAACCTCAAAGATTATTTTATTTTTCAAACCTCCAAACATATAAATGCAATTATAATTTTGTATGTATATATGTATTCTTTTTATTGTTAAATGATAGAATGTTTTCATAAAGCATCACATTATTTAATTATTTTTTTGTCACTCTCTACTTTTTAATTAATGTTTTTTGTTTGAATATATAGCGAATTCACCCTACAATCTGTATATGGGTTCAAACTAAAATATCGTTTTAAGATTGTTTTTTTTCAAAAAAAAAAAGGTATGCCATTAAGTTGATAATGTAAAATTCAGCTATAAATAATTTAACCCAATTATAAGTGTCAACTTGTTAGAAGTATGATAGAGTATGAAAATATTGTGACACATAGTCCCAAAGTAAAACCTAAGTTAGTATTTAAAGAAAGATAGAAAACTATTTACTATTAGTATTTGGTTCGGACTTACTATTTAATTAAGATATTCTTGGTGTTCTTTAAAATTAAAATTTGAATAGAGAAAGAAAACTCAATTTTAATTTCTAACTTTTGTCATGTAAGCATTACTGTTTATTTCAATTTTGATCATATTCGGGTTTAGTTTATTTGGTTTAATAATAATGGCACTTACATGATGCGTTGTGGGTTCCAAAGGATAGTATAAGTGTAAAAACCACTAGTGGGATCGAACCAGAGTTTAAACTGTTGTTCCCTATCGCCTTTGCCTTGCGTATAGATATTGGTATGAAGTGTGTAAGGATCTCCACTTAGATTTCCCAAGAACTCGAAATCAATCTCGTCCCATGTCGATCCAAGGGATTTCAACTAAACAAGACCCAAAAAAAATCAAAACCCATTTTAGGTCATTACTCTAAAGCTCACAAAAAAAAACACTAAAGCGACTTGCGTAGTAAGCAGTGACTGTTCCGGCGGAGTTTCCGGTGACGAGCTTGATCTGCATGTCGATTTTACCGTACAAATACTCGTTCTTGGATCGGAAGCCTGAACCGGAAGCTTTGTCGAGAGAGAGAGTGAGAAGATCGCCATCGTTAGTGATCTGCCCACGTCCGTCTCCCCAAGTTATCTCAACATCTCGATGAAAATCGGCGGAAATAGAGCAAATCATAAGAGAGTAAAGCAGAGGAACCAAGACAGTGGAGTAACTGATAATCGCCATTGTGAACTGACTACTAACAGTGGAGTAAATTTGTTGGTTTTTTGAGTGAGCTCGAATTGGTTGTATTTATAGTAAGAGGACTGACGAAGAGGAAGGTTCGGTTCGGAGGATGGGTTTGGTGAAGACAAAGGTGAGTGTTGATTCCAACAGCTGGAAAATGGAAACTGAAAGATATGGCTTCGGAGTAGGAGAAGCGGTTTTGTTTAAAGTGTCTTTTCGTTAAATTACATTTATTTTATCTTGACCACTACGTCATTTTGTTTCTAGATAAGGGCATGGGACACAGCTAAGATCTCATCTTTCTAACCATCCTTATTGACAAGTTTCATACATCCATAATTTTGAAACAAAAAAATT
Source organism: Anastatica hierochuntica (assembly GCA_900406275.1). Lineage (NCBI taxonomy): Eukaryota > Viridiplantae > Streptophyta > Magnoliopsida > Brassicales > Brassicaceae > Anastatica > Anastatica hierochuntica. Next base: position 27,074 of record OVAN01003062.1, read on the forward strand.
AAGAAAGAATGTGAATCTTGTGGATAGATTTAAGGGAAATTGGGTTAAAAAACACATACTTTAGAAATCAATATCACTTCCAAAAAACCTTACATCTTATCTGTATTTAGGACACTTTTTTCATTATGACATATTATTAAACGAATTAAAAATATTCATGAAATCTAGCATCGTCATAGCCATACTACAATTAATAGCAATATTTTAGGAGTGTCATAGGACTATTGTTTAGGTAGCGAATATTCCATTCATATTATAGGATTATGTTTCAAATTTATTACCTTTTGTAATACGATTCCTCAAGGAAGGAAGGTGCATTCTGATGTTGATCGGGATAATCCTTAGTCTCATATGAAGTTGTGAAACTCCAAAGAAGCAAGGTGGTAGAATCTTAGAAGAATATGTAGATAGTTCCAACAAAGAGTATGTTAAACTCACCACATGATACTAACTTATATTGCATCAAACTTTTTTGGCTATTAGAGTGGCCATCCAAGTGCGATGAAGAACACTTGATCAACCGGTTTGACCTCGTAGATATGACACACCAAGACAGATAAAAAAATGCTCACAAAGAACAAAGAGATTCACTCTCAAATTTGATAAAAAAAGATTGGTTATTCTTCTTAAATGAGAGCACATAACTTATTTATAGAAATAGAAATACTTAAACTAATTTATTGAAAGATAATTAGTAGATTTCACTGACTCTTGACCTCCAAACATCCCGTGGCCTTCCATTTTCGCCATTCCTCAAAGCCATAAATTCAACTTTTAGACTTCAGAATTTGTAACTGCTAGACTTCAGAATTCCTCAACTGCTTGACTTCATAATTCCTCATTTGCCAGACTAACAGTTTTCAACATCCAAGCTTCACAGGTCAAGCTTCCAGATTTCACAGGTTTCAGCATCCAGATTTCAAAATTGTCAAGACTTGATATTAAACTACTTTTGAATACTCTTCTTCCTTCTTACATCCCATATTGTTGCAAACTTGATGAACTAAGCCATTTAATGCATTCTTCAATTGTTTAGCTCTTGCTCTTGTAATTGGTCCAGCTGGTACAAACAATGCTTCCCCAAGTTCAAGCTCGACATTTTGTTTTTCAAGTTCAACGCTCTCTTGATCGAGCTCAACATCCTCTTAAGAGTTATCCATGATCACATCATCTTGTTAAAATATCTTTTAGTTATTAGTAGATTGATTTAGTCATATTATAGTAATTAAAAAAACTACGTAATTTGATTTAGTAAAACTGAGATGCTGATTAGAAATTAAAGATTATTTCTTTGTTTGTAAAATAAACTAGATGACCTCCCGCACATGTGCGGGAAAAAAATTTAAAATATATTTATATAATAATATAATTTATTTTATTTTTATGTGTTTTAATAATGAAATATATTTATGCTTACTAATAATAAAATTCAAATCTTTTAGTATTTTGTTAAGATAATATAAATTATTTATTTAGATATTATCAAATTTTTCGAGTATAACAATTGAATATGACAATAATTTTTGCCATTAATGTAGTTGCTTATCGTTTCTTATTTTAGATGATAGATCATTTGAGTATTATAGTTTTAGATTTAGATAAAGAGAAATATAGTAGTCTATCATTGTGGTCGAGTTAGTAAATATTTTTTGAAAAAACATAGACCTTAGTTGCTTTTGTGAATAATCTAGAGTTTTCGTCTTGATGACATTTGTTAATACACATTTTGGGATGAGAGAAATATTATTGTATTAATTAATTTTTTTTAAATTGTAAAAAAAATAATATTGTTGAAATATTCTACAAGATTTTCTTTTTGATGAGATTTGTTTGGTTATAAAATATTTGAAAATTTTGACTAATGAAATTATAACAGTTTAATGTTGAAACTCTAAGAAGTTGACACATAAGCATATTTTACTTAAACTACTTCTCAATTAATATATAGGAGATTGTATTAATAGTTTCTTTGTTGAATGATTAATCAAAAATACATAAACCATTGTTAGTTTGAGAGAATATCATCCAAATATTCTAAACGTGTTTAGGGGAATTCAAAATTTAAAAATATGTATAATATTATTTTTGGTTTCTGCTAGATAACAAAATTATTTTAAAAATGATATAAGAATTAATTATTTTATTAGAGACTATAGAAAAGTTGTTTTTTTTTGTCACTATAGAAAAGTTGTTTGGATTACTATTGTGATTTAGGATATATGCGATATTATTTTAGTTTTAATAGACACAAAATTTAAATTTTAAACAAAAAACCACAAATATATAAACTACTAAAATAAATAATTAAAAAATTAACGTAGTTGTATATTTTTTTCCCAATTGGGATATTATTAAGATAAAAAAACCACTTACAAGCATTCAAAAGCTACACGAAACCGACAAAAGTGATACTTTTCTGGAACCATAAGCCGACGATTTCAATTAAAGACTTTTGGAGTCAAAGAACAAAACAAATATTGGAAACCAAAACAACTTTAATCTAAAAAGGTGATAGATACAAGAACGAGCAATCTAGAAATAACATAAAACTTCAATAAAACAAAGACAAACATATTAGAAGTAGGAATAAGGGAGAAAGTAAATTTGGTCTAACTTATTTGAGTTGCGAGAAGACGCTCTTTATATTGTTACACTTGGAATAATGAGCATACGTCACACATTCTAATCAAAGCCTCGTGGCAATTTCACGACCCAAGCAATCGAAGAAAAACAAAATTGACAAACGATTACCCATAGACCAAAAGCAAACGAGCCATAACTCCACAAGCCCTTTCAAAGGAATCCAGTTAAACCATAGGTATCAGCCAAAGGGCCAACACAACTCCTCAAACGCGATGCTTCTCCCACCATAATCTTTCAACACTAACCACAATGATTATGGCATGACCCATCAGAACCCACCACGAACCAAATCTGATGTAAAAAATGAGAGTCTAAAAGAGGTGAAAAGTGTATGCAAACTTAATGTCTCTGCTGAAAGAACCAACACGAGCACCAGAGGAAAACCAACATCCACCATAAGATACAAATCCATACTGACCTCCAAAGAGTCATTAAATGTCTAACATTTCCTCAAAAACAACCCTTACAAATAAGGAAATAAGTAACCTCATGGCTAGAAAATTTGAGCCAATTGTAGGCTGGTACAAGACCAAAAAAATGCGAGTTTAACCATCGAATTGACATCAGTCACATTCGTAAAGAGCTGCTCCACATCCGAACGAACCATTACACCACCATATCCGAAAGCAGAAGGCATAGATTTTGCCATACTCGTATAGTGTCAATCACCGGAGATACGGTGACAAGAACGTTTTTTTCTCTCTCTCTCTCTCAATTTTTTCAAGGCAATGACGTTGGAACAGAGAAAACCAACTTAGTTGTATAATATTTTTTTTCATTTTATCTTGTTATTTATTATTAATTAATTGTTAATCTAACTAATAAAAAGAAGCTAATTCTAGCTCCTAAAGGCCTCCACAT
>OVAN01003063.1:0-30575 GCA_900406275.1 Anastatica hierochuntica
AGAATCAACACAAATCAAATAAAAGAGAGACATCATTGTATTAATCAATAAGCAAGAGTAAAAAGGGTTCCGAAAACTTCTCGAATCGAAGAACAAATAATTTTCTTCTCCCTAGGTTACAAATCTCTCTAAGCTCTCTAAAACTCTCTAAAAGTGCATTATGAAACAGGAAACACGAGTCTANATGAAACAGGAAACACGAGTCTAGGTCTTTTGATAGAAATTTGGTTCTAAATAAGTTCGGTCTAGTTCTTCATAAAATCTGTCTGCAATTCGTGACAAGGATCGATCGATCCACAGACATGGATCGGTCGATCCTTGTCCAATTTTCTGGATATTTTCCAGCTTTTCACGAACACTTCCTTCGACGCTTGAAATCCATCCAAAATTCATTTTTTTGTACATTCAAGCTCGATTCCTGTAAAAATAACAAAGAACACAAATCCGCGCCAAAACAATCCGAATACATACTAAAAACCATAAATCTCGTGTGAAAACCGTAGTAAAAACTACTAAAATACCGACACATCAGTAGACGGTACGGCTTGCATGGAGTTTAGCCACAGAACATCCACGATCGCATTGTATGAAGCGGGGCGATCTATAACTAAGGACTCCACGATTTTTGCTACGCTCCTGGCTTTAACAGTAAGGTTAATCGAGCCGAGGGTCATCGTAACTTCTCCCGAGAGGCCTATCACTGGGCTCGGACTTCTTGTGATTTCGGGGAGTTTTATTTCCATCCTATCGAGAGTATTTTTAAAGATAATATCAGTCGAGCAACATGTGTCTACTAATATTCTCGCGACATCTATATTTTGAATCGTTAATTCGATAACAAGGAGATTGTTGCGAGGGTTGGCCTTATCGGCCGTTGCTCTATCCTTGAAAGAGACAACAACATCGTTTGTTAGTCTAGACATATCGTTTCTTGATCGATCTATGATCTGGCGTGAAAGAATCCAAGTACCCTCCTTCTAGCGCCAAACTGTGGAACCAAAATTCACACTGTCGATTATAGTAATCGAATGAAAGCCAGGAAAACTTAACTTTCCTTAAGGTCCCGAATTTCTGCTAAACTAAACAATGGTAGATCAAAAGTACGAAGAAAACAAGCGACGAAGTAAAAGTAAAAGAGAAATCGAAAATTGGAGTTTGAGCAATATAGATCTTATTCCGAATCTGTGTTGAGCGTTACAAAAGGTGGTACGCTATGGCCCCAATAGCAAGCGACGAGTATCCTAGTTCTAACAGCATAAGACTTGAAAACCTAGTTGAAACGCATCTCGCTAACAAAAACGAAAATAAACCTAATTGCTCTAAGTATGAGTTGTGAAGAAATTTCTCTGTGTCCCCCGTTCTTCTCCTTAGCCCCTCTTTTATATGCCTTCGTAAGTTGATCTCGTTTCCTTTTCCGCCCTAGATTTGAATATGTCTTTCTGCGAAAATATTCCTTTTTCTCGGAATATTCCTTATCTTCACGATTTTTCCATATTTATCTCCAGACATTAACTTTATCGCATTCTCCTTTAATCTTTCGAGGAACTCAGGTAAATCGCTGACGCAGTTGGGCCCATTCTCATTCCGGAATCATAAGTGGACTTTTGTCGCATTTTGGGCCTTCCTAGACCGTTTAGCGACTAAGTGATTTTTACGATTTCTTTCGGAGAAACCGTTCTTCGTACGATTACGCGGTGACGGTTTCGTGAAATGATATGACCGATCGTATACTTAAGAAAATGTCGGTGTTCGAGTTAACCGTTATCGTTTTATACGATTGATACAAATTTTTTACAAAAAGTATAAGTCTTTACGATTATTGCCGAGAAACTTAAACGGAGACTCCAATCGAGACGAAACAAGAGATAATCAAACTGAGATTCAAAGTAGAAGATGATCGAGAAGATGTGGTCTAGTCAATCGTGGGCGATTAAACATTGTCGAAGGTCTAGTCACCCATGGGTGACTAAACGTTGCCGAAGGTCTAGTCGTCCATGGGCGACTAGACATGGTTTATGTCTAGTCACTCATGGGCGACTAGAATTTGGCACGAGTCTAGTCACCCATGGGCGACTAGACGTGGTCCATGTCTAGTCGCCCATGGGCGACTAGACCTGATCCGTGTCTAGTCGCTCATGGGCAACTAGACTTTCGTGAGAGTCTAGTCGCCCATGGGCGACTAGACGTGGCGACTAGACGTGATCCGTGTCTAGTCGCCCGTGGGAGATTAAACTTTCGGATAGTCTAGTCGCCCAGTGGCGATCAGACCTTGCTCTTGTCTCCGAAATGATGCGATTATCCGATGTTTGCGGTGATTTCCTATCACCTCAAAACTCGTATCTCGAGGTCTTTTGGGAGTTATTCGGGAATTTTGGGCGTCGATTTCGATTTTACCGTTTTTGACACCAACATATACATCATTATCTACTAAGTTAAATAATAAAGTAAATACAAGGCGGTGGTCGGCCGACTTCTGGCTTCCGGCTATGCAATGTCATCTTACTTCCTGCTTCAAGGCATTCCCCTGCCTTGAGGTCTCATTGTTGTACTCCATCTAAGCCAGGAGGAATTCCCATGACCTAAATTACTCCCAACAGCTGCCATAACCAAGGCAAGGACCAACTTCTCCAGATGACTGTAGCATGTTTCCGTGTCAAGAAGCGAGTTGCAAACATAGTACACTGGATGCTGCCTGCTTCCCTATTCCCTGACCAGGATGGCACTTACAACATGCTTAGAGAGGGCCAAGTATAGTAGGTGTGGTTCTTTGTCCTAGGGCTAGGCAAGGATAGACGGTGTGGTGAGGTACTCTTTGAGCTTGAGCAGGGCGTCTTTTCACTTTTGGTCCCATTGGAACTTCTTGGTGTCCTTGAGAGCTTCGAAGAACGCATGAGACTTATCTGGGAGTCTTGAAATAAGTTTACTCAAGGCTGCCGTTCTTCTCGCCAGATTTTGGACATCTTTTGGAGTTTTGGGAGAGGAATGGCGTGAATTGCTTTGATTTGCTCTGGGTTCGCCTCTATTCCTCGGTATGTCACTATGTACCCCAGGAACTTTGTATTTTCTCAGCGTTGAAAAAGCTTGCTATAGGTGAGCAATGTGGTCTTCTGCTTCTAGGTATTTGACCAACATTTCATATACGTAAACTTCCATAGTTTTGCCGATTTGATCCGCAAACATCATGTTGACTAGCCTCTAGTATGTGGATCCGACATTTTTCAACCCAAAGGGCATTACCTTGTAGCAATATATTCCTCGCGAGGTCACGAAGGAAGTTTTCTCCTAATTGTCCAGGTTCATGAGGATCTGATTGTACCCAGAGAAGGCGTCTATGAAGCTGTTAGCTGATGCTCAGCCGTAGTGCCTACCAGCTTGTCTATGTGCGGCAGAGGGAATAGATCCCTCTGGCATGACTTATTTAAGTCCGTAAACTCTATGCAAACCCTCCATTTGCCATTTCTTTATGACCACGACGACTTTTGCTAGCAACTATGGATATAGGACCTCTGGGGTGAACCCATCCGCAAGTAGATTTTGATTTCGTCGTTGATGAATAGAGTCCCTTTCCGGTGCGAATTTCCTCCTTTTCTTTTTCACCGAAGGATGATTCGGGTCTACCTGCAGCTTGTGCACTGTTGGGAGTAATTTAGGCCATGGGAATTCCCCCAGGCTTAGATGGACTATAACAGTAAGACCTCAAAGAAGGGGAATGCCCATAAGCAGGAAGCCCGACGATGTTTCATAGCCGGAAGCAGGAAGTCAGACGACCCTGCATAGCCGTAAGCCGGAAGCCAGCCGACCGCCGACTGTTGCTTGTTTTTACCATTTAAATTAGCAGATAATGATGTGCATTTTGTAGATAAAGATGCATATAATTTATAGATAGTCATGATATATCCAATTCTTTGAGGGATAATCATGGACTCCATGTATAAATATAAAGATTAAGGGCAAAACGTCGGGACACGAAACCCTAGGCTAAGAAATCAATACAACACTTCCGTAGTGCTTACAAAGAACGACCAAAATTACTCGTAATAGTTGGCGCTGGAAGGAGGGTAGCTTTCAAAACACCTACATGACGATGGTTGGATACAATCATGAATCAACAAACATCACACCTGGACGAACAGAGCTAACCTACGAGGCGATGAGATCTCAGCTAGAAACTTTGCAAAAGAGACTAGGAGAGATGGAGCAACTTCGAAGGGATCAAACTCCAACTGGAGTTGATGCTGCAACTGCAGAGCTTCAGACCTTGAGACAGCAGATGGAAGCTCAAGCTAAGACGCTCTAGGAGAACACGCAATGCTTGCAGCAACTGGAGCTAGAGAACGAGACCCTCAGAGAATCAAACTCGACTTTGACGGCAAATCAAGTCACGAATCAGAGGTTTAGGGTCCACATGCCCCGGATGCCAACTCTGGAAACTCCTCCTACCAATAACTCTGGAAAAAAAGAAAACCCATCAACAACGGGAGCCCAGGAAAACAAGAATCTTGCTCAGGAGCGAAAAGATCTTATGGATCTAGAAGAGCCGTAGGCCGCAAGTCTCGTCCAACTCTCTGATGAGGCCAGACGACTGGAGCAGATGTTCTCCTGCAAGTTCGAGGCGCTGCAGTCGGTGATCAAACGACTTCCGGGTTTTGCACCTCCTTTGAGGAAAGTGCCGTAAGCTCTTATGCGGACACTCCTTTCTCAGATGAGATTGCACTCACTGACATGCCAAAGAAGTTCACCTTCCCATTCATTAAGTCGTACGACGGGACTCTGACCCGGATAATCACATCGAACAGTACAAGTAGAAGATGCTCATTGTGGCGATCCAGAAGGGGCCTAAAGAAGCTACCATGTGCAAGGGATTCAGTTCCAGCCTAACGAGAGCCGCCTTGCAATGGTTCATATTGATTCCAACTGGAGCCATAAGATCTTTTACTATCTGACCGACCTATTTGTGGAGCAATTTGCTAGCAGTAGAGTGACTCCCAAGTCCTCTGATGACCTTTATGAGATCAGACAGCGTAAGGCAGAGCCACTCAGGAGCTACCTTCATCGCTTTAACAACCAAAAGGTCACGATCCTAAATTGCAGTGTTGCCACCGCAATTTCTGCCTTCAAAAGAGGACTTCTGCCTGATGGTGATCTGTACAAGGAGCTCACCAAATATCAATGCAGAATGATGGAAGACATGCTCTCCCGCGCCCAGACACAGATCAAGTGGGAAGACGACAAGTCGTACCAAAGACCTACCAGAGAAGGTGGACAGAAGGGAGACAAAGAACACAAGTCTCTGGGTAAGTCGGACGACAACAGATTCCCGCCAGTACATACTTGGCCGGATGTATCCAACCTATCAATATGGAGCGCAGAGCTGGTAGGAGTCTTGAAGGAGATTGGAGGCCAAGTCAAATGGCCCCAGAAGATGAGGTCACCCGACCATCGTCGGAATCCGAACAAATGGTGCGACTTCCACAATGACCATGGTCACAGAACGGAGGATTGCATATCCTTAAGAATAGAAGTCAACGACTTGCTCAAGAAGGGACACCGACGAGAATTCCTCTCTAACAAAGCAAAGAAGATGCTTGATAATCAGGAAGAAGGTGTCTCAGCAGGCCGTCAAGCGTCGGATTCCCCAAGGCATGATAGGGTGATCAACGTCATATGTGGAGGATCTGAAATAAGTGGCATTACACATGCCACTGTGAAGAAAAGCACAAGGCTTGCGAAAAAAATCATGGCTCCCTAGAAGTCAAGTGCCATAATCTTAGCTAGGAAGTCATAAGCTTCACGGCTTGAGGACAAGATAGGATCCTGACTCCACACCACGACGCATTGGTTGTTTCGTTATCGGTGGCGAATTGTTTGGTGAAGAGGGTACTCATCGATAATGGAAGCTATACGAACGTACTCTTCTTGGGAGCGTATACATACTTGGGTCTAACCCAGGAAGCCTTAACCAAGAAGACCACACCGTTGGTTGGCTTCAGCGAAGAGGTCAAGCAAACCATTGGAGAGATAACACTCCCAGTTTGTGCTGGAGGAGTCAACCTGTCCACTAAGTTTTCTGTCCTAGACTGTCCCTCCACCTATAATATGATCATGGGAAGACCCTGGATACACGAGATGAGAGCCATGCCGTCAACTCTGCACCAAGTACTCAAATTCCCAACCCCATGGGGGATCAAGGAGATCAAAGGTGACCAAGAGAACGCTTGATCGTGTTACCAAACCAATTTAAAGGGAAAGACTACCCCCTTGTAGCAATTATAGAAGACACTTCCTGCATTGCACACTAAGGAGCCAGAAGTGGAGCAGCTGGACAACGTACCTTTGGTACCTGGAGAACCGGGTAAAAATCTCAAAATAGGGACAAGATTGCAAGAAGACCTACGTTAGAGGCTGATAGACTTCTTGAGGTCCAACGTCGATTGCTTCGCGTGGTCCCACGTGGATATGCTAGGGATAGACCCATAAGTAATAGTGCATAAGTTGCAAGTGGACCCGAAGTACCCAGCGGTCAAGTAGAAAAGGAGGAAGTTCGCACCGGAACGAGACCCGATCATCAATGATGAACGTAAGAATCTCCTTGCGGCTAAGTTCATTAGGGAGGTCCACTACCCGGACAGGCTGGCAAATGTCGTCGTGATCCGGAAGAAGAATAGCAAGTGGAGGGTTTGCATAGATTATATGGATCTAAACATATCCTGCCTTAAAAATCCATTCCCTTTGCCTCCTATAGACAAGCTGGTGGTCGCCACAAGTGGACATCAGTTGATGAGCTTTATGGATGCCTTTTCCGGGTATAATCAAATACTCATGCATCCAGACGACCAGGAAAATACATCCTTCATGACTTTTCGCGGAATCTACTGCTATAAGGTGATGCCTTTCAGATTGAAGAACGCGTGATCCACCTATCAGAGGCTAGTCAACATGATGTTCGCAGACCAAATCGGCTAGACCATGGAAGTCTATATAGATGACATGATGGTCAAGTCCTTAGAAGCGGAAGACCACATAGCCCACTTGCAACAAGACTTCTCTACCTTGAGGAATTACAATATGAAGCTCAACCCCTCTAAGTGCTCATTCAGAGTAAGATCCGGGAAATTTTTGGGATACATAGTTACATACAGGGGCATTAATACAAACCCATAGCAAATCAGGGCGATCCAAGCAATCCCTTCACCCAAAACTCCACGAGACGTCCAGAAACTTACCGGAAGAATGGCGGCCTTAAGTAGATTCATATCCAAGCTGTCCGACAAATCGCATGCATTATATAAAGCCCTTAAGTTCACTGAGAAATTTGAATGGAACCAAGAGGCCGAAGACGCCCTAGTCAAGCTCAAGAAATATCTCACAACGCCACCTCTTCTCTCAAAGCCCCAAGATGGAGAGCCTCGACTCCTATACTTGGCTGCTTTAGAGCATGCCGTAAGTGCCGTCTTGGTCAGAGAAGAAGGAAACAAGCAACATCCGGTGTACTATGTAAGCAAGTCCCTTCTGGATCCTAGATTCGCTATAGTTACCTAGAAAAGCCGGCTCTCGCCTTGGTCGTCTCGGCTAGTAAGTTGCGTCCCTACTTCCAGGCTCACCCGGTGATAGTCATCACGTCTTTTCCTATCAAGTATGTACTGCACAAGCCGGAAGTATCTGGAAGATTAGCCAAATGGGCAGTCGAGTTAGGCGAGTACGATGTGATCTTCCGCCCTGCCACGGCGAACAAATCACAGGTCCTGGCGGACTTTGTAGCCGAATTTTCCCCGCCAATGGAACCAAGGGCCGAAGAAGATGCCAGGATCCAGCAAGAAAATAAAAGTAAAGAAGAATCGGCACTTTATGTAGATGGATCCAGCAACATACGACGGGCAGGATTAGTCCACGTGCACATCTCACCAATAGGAGAAGTGGTATCAAGAGTAGTAAGATGCAACTTTAGAGTCACCAACAATGAAAGTGAGTACGAAGCCTTAATTGCAGGACTCAGCCTGGCAAGAGATTTGGGAATAGAAACCTACAGGTTTACAGTGATTCCCAATTGATCGTAAACCAGACGCAAGGTGACTACCAAGAAAAAGATGCTAGCATGACCAAGTATCTGGCCATAGCCAAGAAGTTCGTTGTTTCGTTCAAAGCATGCAAACTCACACAGATCCCGAGGGAGCAAAATTCGCATGCGGACGCCCTAGCCAACTTGGCCTTAGCCCTAAAAACCACAGAGCAATCTAGCATAATTTTGTTGGTTCTCCAATGATCGGCTACTGACGAGGACGCCGAAGGATCTCAAGTCTCCAACATCGAAGAAGAAGAAACTTGGATGACGCTCATTACTTCCTACTTAAAGGATGACGTCCTTCCCAATATAAGGAGTGAATGTCATAAGATCAAAAGGCAAGCATCCCGCTATTGTCTGATTCACGGAAAACTATACAGAAGGTCTTTTTTGGGTCCATATCTCAAATGTGTAAACCTGGAAGACGCAGATTTAGTCCTCAAAGAACTACATGAAGCCAAGTGCGGATCCCACTCTAGTGGAAGAACCTTGGTGCTAAGAGCCAAGAGGGCAGGCTATTATTGGCCTACAATGGCCCATGATGCCCTCCAGATTGCCAAGTATTGCGATAAATGCCAGAACCACACACAAGTATCCAAGCTACCCCCGGAAAACTTCAAATCCTTACGTTCTCCACGGCCATTCATGAAGTGGCGAATGGACATTGTAGGAAAATTCCCGACAACTCCCAGCCAGCTAGAATACCCTTTGGTAGTTATGGACTACTTCTCTAAGTGGGTGGAGGTAGAAGCCTTGAGCAAGATTACAAGTGTCCAAATCAAGAAGTTCCTCTGGAAGAATGTGGTAACACGATTTAGAACACCTCAAGAGATAGTTACAGACAATGACCCGTAGTTCACAAGCAAAAACTTCAAGAAGTTTTGCAAAGATTGGGGCATAAAACTAAGTTTTGCAACTCGAGACATCCACAATCCAACGAGAAAGCCGAATCCACAAACAAGACAATAGTCAATCTTCTGAAAAAGAGGCTAGACGACGCCAAAGGCAACTGGGTCGAAGAAGTTCCAGCTACCCTATGGGCATGCCGAACCAACATCAAGACTTCAACAGGGGAACCACCTTTCTCCCTGGTCTACGAAGCAGAGGCGATGTCTCTTGCCGAAGTCAACGTCCCTACGGCCAGGTCAGAGCTTCTGACCCCAAAAGAGAATGAAGAGCTGATGACTTTGTCCCTAGATCTCCTTGACGAAAAAGGGAAGCCGCAGGAATCCGAAACTGGAAGTACCAATAGGAAGTGGCTCGCAGCTACAACAATAAGGTACAAACCTGGACGTTCCAACAAGGAGAATGGGTGTTGCTTCAAGTCTTTGACAACACTAAGAACAAGGTCGCGGGTAAGTTGGCGCCTGGCTGGGAAGGACCATACCAAATAGTGGAAGTCAAAGGAGGAGGGGCATACAAGTTACAAGACACGTACGGAAAAGTAGAGCCAAACAGTTGGAACTCATTACACCTAAAGTCTTACTTCTTCTAAAAGAATGCTCCTGACCCGGACGACCATACCCTAGATACGTTTCTCAGCTTTGATTTTTTTAATTTCTCTTACACCTTTTCTTATGTAAGCATGCTACGTCTAAGGACGGATACCTGTCAATAAAACAAATGTTTTCTCAATAGGAAATTCAGTTAAACAAGGGGCAAATAAGTTGAATGACTACTCCTCAATAAAGGAGTAATACAAACAACGTACCCTTAAAAAACAAAAGCGAAAAGCTCAAAAAAAGAAAGAAAAACTCTGGTCTATCAAGGGAAAATACCTGAAAGAAAGCAAGAGACAAAAAAGAATTGCTTATTTTGCTTAACATAGAGTGGCTAACCGGAAAGTAGAGTGCTGTGCGGTAAGCAAAATAGCTTAACTTTGCATACCAGGTCATAGTAAATGCAAAAGCCATGTGACCTGAGCACGGAGCATCACCTATACTTACTTACCTAGATGTGGGGAGTCGACGAAAAGTCTGGCACTTGGATCCCTTTGCGGGGGAGGTCCATACTAGCAAAACCAATAAGACTAATAGTGGCTTCACTACAAGAAGCAGAATGCAGCAAAGCAAAATAGCTATTTCCGGATAGCTGAATGCCAACAAGCTAGTGGTTACGTCTGGGTAACAGAATGCCAACAAGCTAGTGGTTACCTCCGGGTAACAGAATACCAAAAAGCCAGAAGATACCTCCTGGTATCAAGAGGCCAAAAACGCATCTTGGGAACCTAAGCATTTTCTAAGGACAAGAAGCAGAACTCCCTTAAAAAAAAGAGAGATAATGAGATTATCCCAACTTGGAACTCAAGAACTCTCGCAAGACACAACAAAGACTAGAGGCCAATAAGCCAAAATTCAAACAACCAGAATATCGATAGAAGGCTAGAGGCCAATAAGCCAGAAGTCAAACAGCCGGAATATCGATGAAAGGCTAGAGGCCAATAAGCCAGAAGTCAAACAACCGAAATATCGATAAAAGACCAGAGGCCAATATGCCAGAAGTCAAACAACCAAAATATCGATAAAAGACTAGAGGCCAACATGCTAGAAGTCAAACAACAGGAATATCGATAAGAGACCAGAGGCTAGAAAGTTGGAAGTCAAGACGATCAAGACGCAAAGGCCAGAGGCTTATAGCTAGAAGCCAGCCGGTCAAGGTGCCAATGGTAAAAAACTTGCCAAAGCATCGGCCATGAATGTCATCTCTAAATCTAAGTTAAGAATCTCTTAAGGCAGGAAGACAACATAGAACTAGAAAAATATTCATAGAAGGCCACGAAGGGCCGAAATACGAGTTTTAAGCCCTGAAGTGCAAACAGAAACAAGGCCAAGAAGGCTACCAAGGAGATAAGGCCACTAAGGCCATGAAAAGTCGTTACAAAGCCTACAAGGGGAAGAAGTAGGCCCACGCAGGGGCAGATCATCATCAACAAAAAAATCCCACTAGGAGAGAGAAACTTCATTCTTGGTTCCAGGTCTGGAGGCTAGGCAACTGAAGGATCAGGAGAAGCAGATTTCTCGGCATTTGGCGCAGAGTCCGCTGGGGGTGTAGAAGTCATGGCAGGAGGAATCTCTGGTACATCTTCAAAGGTGGGAGCTTCGAGGCCATTCTCTTCCGCCTCCGCTATCATCACCATCTTGTAATTCTCAAATTCCTCCTGTAAGTTCCAAGACTTGGCCTCACTCTTGAGGTAGTCCCGGACCATCTTCCAACGCTCCATGATCTTGGCACCGTTGATGGCCATGGACATCTCCTCCGTGAAGGTGGCCACCCTCGTGTCCAAGTTGCCAATCTCTTCTTTCAGCTTTTCCTTCTCCTCAGTCAGGGTGAGGACCTTCTCTGCCGCCTTCTCCTTCTCCGATTCCATCCCTTGGATCAATTCCTTTATCTCCCTCAGCTCCTTCTCCAAGCAAGCAGACTTTTCCTTCTTTGCCTTCAACTTGGTGAGATAGTCCTCCACTTGGGACTTTCCTGCAGAGATCACCTCCGTGGCGATTTGATCTTTGGCATGAAAGAGCGATGCAGCTAGCTGAAAAACAAAGAGGAGGAAAGTTAGCCAGAAGAAAAGGAAAAAATCAAAGGCCAGCCAAAAACCAAGGGTAAACCAGTTACCTTGATCATCCCCTTCTGGACTTGGTAAAAAATGCCCAAGTTGTCAGAATTGGGAGGGCTGGAAGGAAGCGCAGGGAAGACAAAGCTCTGTAGGTTCTCTAAGGCACCATCGAGATTACGGACAGAGGAGGAGGACTGTTTGGTAGGAAGACCCTTCTGCTTTTTGCTGGAGGCAGTTGCTTTCTGGGTCCCCTTCCTCTTGGATCCAGCAGAGGGAGACTCCGAGATCTCCACCACCTCTGGAGCCTTTTTAAAGTACTCCAATGCCTTGGACCCAGATCATGACATATTCCCTGCAAAACGGCAAAAAGTCAGCCAAGAAGTTAGTCAAAAGGGAGATAGAAAACAAAAGCAAAAGGTAGTGGACAAACCCCTGATGCTACTTTGGCTCAACGCTTCCTCGCTTAGCAAGAACTGCATGCTCCTTTCTTTAGCAGAGATCTCTAAAGCTTCCTCAGCTTTCTCCTTGCCTTCCTCCTATTTCTCCATAGACACTTCTGCAATAACGAAAGGCCAAGAAGGTTAATGACAAAGCTAGAAGAAGTAAAAAGAAAAGTATCCTAAACCTACCAGTGAATTTCCAAAGAGTAGAGAATTCTGAAGACGGCACGTCTCTCATAAAAACGAACTTTTGAGCCTAATGCTTGGTGAAAGTCGCCCCCTTCCTCTCCTCCTTTTCTAGCTCCAACACCAAAGGAGCATCGACTCGAGAGTGGAAGTAATAACTGCCCTCACCCGAAAGAACATGGGTGAAGTAATAGGAGTAGAGAAGCTCGTTGATGCCAAGGTCCTGCCCATGAAACTCGTTGAGCACTTTGATGGCGGTAAGTATTCCGAGATTTTTCTCACCAGGGTCGATATTATACCCTTAACTTCGGCCTCGAAATAGCCTTCATACATGGCTATCTCATCTCCTGGGCATTCAGAAGCCCTCTCGTCTTTCCCAGGCACCCTCAAATTGAAACTTTCTCCAATAGAATACTGTTGCTGCCAATCTTCCAAGAATACAGCGCTCACATTAGAAAAAGGGCCTATCTTTAGGAGCTTTGGACCCACAGTGGATCGCAAGGGTTGAGGATTGGCTTCGGGGATCTCCGTGTCCTCGGAAGATCTTTCGGCCTCGGTAGAGGAACTAGTCCTAATCAGGTGCCTCTTTCGAACGCGAGCACCGAGGGAAGATGAAGCTACTTGGGAAAACTCATCACCAGAGCTGGTCATTCTGGGCTCAAAAGGGTTTTGATCTTGAATATAAGGTTCGATTAGAGCAAGAAATCTTAGAAGCTAAGGCTAATTTAAAACCCTAAGAGTTGTTCTGTGGAATCTATCCTAAAAGAAGCAAAAAGAAGAAGGAAGAAAAAGACCTAACCTTAGATCGCGAATGAAAAGCTTGACAGGGATTCCGGAAGCAAAGAGTTTAGCAGAAAAAGGAAGAAGATGAAGTTAAAATGCAAGAGAGAAAAGAAAGAAAAGGTTTAAAAGGAAAGAGAAGAAATCAAAATCAGCTGCACGCGTCCAATCATATGCGCACATCGCGCAGAAGTAACGTCTATATTTTTTCTTCTCAAATCTTTGCAAATCTTAATCAATGACTATAATCTCTTTCTCCGATCCTCACAAAGTCAATGGTTGAGATTTTTCAACAAAATAATGGTCCTTGAAAAGTGTTAATGACTCATGAAGTTTGAAATTCAAAGCCTTGAGGTCAGACGTCAAGAGCCAGACGCAACCTCCTGCTGAAATGGCGCATATTATCTGATGGAATTCAAACTAAAAGCAAGAAGACACTTATGGGAAATAGAGGCAGCACAAGTCACAGCTAAAAAGGCCGAGCAACTAATGGCTTCCTGCCTAAGCCACATGGAAGACATGTTATTCCACAGCTTCAGATCGAACCTGCGCAATAATGGGCAAACTGTTGGGAGTAATTTAGGCCATGGGAATTCCCCCAAGCTTAGACAGAGTACATCAGTAAGACCTCAAAGCAAGGGAATGCCCAGAAGCAGGAAGCCAGACAATGTTGCATAGCCGGAAGCAGGAAGTCAGACGACCCTGCATAGCCATAAGCCAGCCGACCGCTGATTGTTGCTTGTTTTCACCATTTAAATTAGCTGATAATGATGTGTCTTATGTAGAGAAAGATGCATTTATTTTATAGATAATCATGATATATTCAATTCTTGGAGGGATAAACATGAACTTCATGTATAAATATAAAGCTTAAGGGCAAAATGTGGGGACACGAAACCCTAGGCTAAGAAATCAATACAACACTTGTTCTCTTGCAATTATTGATCTTTAAGCTTAGAACATCTTCAAACTACCTTTGCTAAACATTCATTAACCTCCAGCTTCCGTAGTGCTTACAAAGAACGACCAAAATCACCCGTAACATGCACTATGAAGTCTAGGTCTATGCCTGGCATATCCACGCAAGACCAGGCGAAGCAGTCGGAGTTGGATCTTAAGAAGTCGATTAATCTTTGTCGTTGGCCTTCTTGAAGGCTCGATGAACTATCTTGAGGCTCTTTTCTGGGTTCCCAGGTACCAAGGGGGTCTCGTCTAGTTGTTCCACCTTTGGCTCCTAAGTGTGCTTGGCCGGAGGTGGTTTTTGTAATTGCTATAAGGGGGTTTTCTTGGCTTTTAGGGAAGTCTGATAGCATGATCTGGCATTCTCCTGATCTCTCTGATTCCCTAAGGTGTTGGGAATTTCAGCACTTGATGCAAAATAGAGAGCACGATGTCCATCTCGTGTATCTAGGGTCTTCCCACGATCATATTATAGGCATACACGCAATCTACCACAGAGAATTTGGTAGAGAGGTTTACTCCTCCCGCATAGACGGGAAGCATAACTTCTATGGTGGTCTTCTTGACTTCTCCACTGACGCCTACCAGCGGGATGGCTTTTTTGGTTAGGGTTTCCTGGGTTAAAATTAGGTCAGAGTATGCCCCCAAGAAGAGTACATTGGTGGAGTTTACTTTGTCAATGAGGACCGTCTTCTCCAAACAATTCGCCACTTATATGGAAATAACCAAGGCACCGTGGTGCGGAGTTAGAACCTTGTCTTACTCTTCCATGGTGAAGCTGATTATTTCTTTTCGTAGCTTTGTTGCTTGGCTCCCTAAGCGTCTGGATTACTTTGAGCAGTTCTCGTGCTCTTTTTTGCCGCTGCATGGGAGATCCTGCTGATCTCTCACCCTCCTGATATCACGTTGATCACTCGATCGTGTCTCGGGGAGAGTCTGGGCCCTTGCGCCTTGCATGCATGTCGTCATCTTGGCTATTCAGTAATCCTTTGGCCATGTCAAAAGGGACTCCTGGAGGTACCCTTTTTTAAGCAGTTCGTTGACTTCCATTTTGAGGGATATGGAATCCTCCGTTCTATGATCGTGTCATTATGGAAGTCACACCACTTATTAGGGTTCCTATGATTGTTGGATGACTTCATCTTCTAAGGCCACTAGACTTGTGCTCCCATCTGTTTCAAGACTCATACTAACTCTCCTCTAGATATCGCTAGGTTAGAGATATCATACCAAGTGGTCACCGCGAGTCTGTTGTCATTTTCTCTTCCTGGTGGTAGACACCCGCTCTTATTCCCTCTGCTTACGTCTTCTCTAGCGGGGGCTTCAAATAAGGCTTATCATCTCGAACGGCTTTTTCGGTTCGTATGACCCTGGACTTTGTCCTGGAAGCGTAGTTCTGCCTAAAGTCTAGGTCTTCTTCCCACTTAATTTGTGCCTGGGCCCGAGAGAGCACATCCTCCAATGTTTTGCATGGGAATTTCGTCAGGTCCTTGTACAGGTCCCTGTCTTCGTGCAGTCCCTTCCTAAAGGCTGAGATTGCAGCTGTAATGCTGCAGTTGGAGACTGCCACTTTATCCTGGTTGAAGCGTTGCACATAGTTCCGTAAGGGTTTTGCTTTGCTCTGTTTGATCTTGCAGAGATCCTCGGTGGACTTTTGGATAACCCTGCTGCTGGTAAATTATTCTATGAACAAGTCAGTTAGCGCATCAAAGGATCCCATGCTCTCATTAGGGATTGTAATGAACCATTGTAAGGCGGCACCGGTGAGGCTGGATCCATACCCCTTACACATGGCAGCTTATCTCACCTCATTTTGGATTGTGACGGTCAACATCTTTTGCCTTGTATTGGGCCATATGATTGTTTGGGTCTGTGGTCCCATTGTATGGCTTTAGGGTTGGGAATGAGAACTTCCTGGTCATGTTGATGAGTGCAATCTCTTCTATGATGGGAATGTCTGCATAAGAGTTTAAGGCACTTCTTCTTAGAGGACGTGCAACTCCTGGTAGGCGTTCAATCATGGATAGGATAACCTCAAACTTATTGGAGAACATCAACTTCAGGCGTCTGACCTCGTTGGACTGTTGGTCGTCTCTGCAGTTCTGTTTAGTCGTCCAGCTCATGCATATGATCTTGGTTCATCAGATTACCTCAAGTGGTCGAATTTTCTTCCTCACCCTGTTTATCGCCTGGGGTGGTACCCAAGGTTTGCATCTTGGGTACAAGTACTCGAACATCTGCATTGCCGCCTGGTTAGCCGTTAAGGTGGAGTTTTTTTCCCTTAAGGTTTCGTTCTCGAGCTCGAGACGTTGAAGGCATTGTTCATCTTCTTGAAGCTTGCTCGTACAAGCCTCCATCTTCTACTTGAGGCTCTGGAGCTCTGCAGCCATGTTTGAGTCAGGTCTGACGGGGGTCTGATCACTCCTGAGTTTTTCCATCTCTCTGAGTCATTTTTGTAAGGTTTGTAAATGAGACCTCATCTCATCGTATCTTGGTTCAACTGGTACGGGCATCGCGGTTGTGTTGTCGGCATTATCTCCAACCATCGTCACATAGATTAGATTGTAAGCTCCCCTCCTTCTAGCGCCAAACTGTTATGAATGTTTTTGGGTGTTCTTTAGAAGCACTACGGAAGTAAGAGATAACGACAAAAGCAAAGAAAGATAGAGAAAGACATTTGTATTGATCAAGAGAAGCAAGGTACGATGCGATTTGGGTGTTAGAACCCTTACAAAGATCAAGTTTCTCTTAACCTAATGTCTAATCTCTAAGGGTTTTTTTCTAAATATATTTTGTGGACCCTTAGGTCTAATATTTATTGTAGTTGATCGATGTTTATCCCCTTAGAATTAGGAAACCGTGTATATCATTAGGTATTTAGGCATATTTCCTTTTCCTTAGGATTTTCTTTTCTCGGGCAGAATAGTCGTCCGGCTTCCTGCCCAGAGGCATACTCCCGGCGCCCTGCTCTTGTCGGCATTCCCATGCTTTTGGCATAAAGCTTGTCCTACTGCTTCCAAATCCAAGGGATTTTCCAAGGTCCAAAATGCTCCCAACAGTTAAGGTGATAACCAACTCGTCATGATGGAGAATCGATATGTCTCACAAAGGGCGTGGGGGGGGCATGTCTGGTGAGGTTTCTAATGATCATGTGGTTGATCTCGTCCACGGGTGATCCCATGACAGTGGTATGGATGAATTTGTTATCTTCAAAGGTATGCTTTGATCTGCTTATCGTCACATAGTTTTTAGCTTAGTACCCTCCTTTTAGCGTCAACCTTTTATGGGAAATATTAGGTAGGATCGATGTCCTATAATGGAAAGCAGATATCAAAGTAAGGAAAGCAAGGTATAAAGAATATTAATCTCGTATGAAACAAGCAAGCATTACAATAGAAAAAGGATAAAGAACCCTAGATCTTATTGTAGCCGCTTTGTCTTAGTACAATGTGAAGGTTATTCTTTGTAGATGTTGATATAAGGGTTTAGGTCCTTTTATTTATAGCAGATTGTCCATATAGATGCTATGATATCTCTTAGATACTTTGTAGATACAAGAAGTTATTGATAATCTCGGATATAAGGAATATTTTCTTATATCCTCGTTCATTGCCTCTTTAGTAGATACCCGGAGGAGAAAAGAAATATTTCTTTTTCTACTAGTCGTGCTACCTTTCGTAGTAGATAGCCAAGATTTCTCATATCCCTTGTTGAATTTCCCTTGGTGTTGCTCCATGATTTCATAAGTAAGATTTCATAGGCCTTGAGCTCGAGATGATTAATTTACCACCAACATTTGTTATCAATAATCTTAGTCTACAATTTTTTGAACATGATATTAGATGATTTTGTATCTGCTTAAATTTTTATAAATTGAAATCTTCAACACACATTACTTTTATAGAATTTTTATTATATTAGTTAGAGTGATTTTTGGTCGACTCTTTCACTATGAAAAGCAGAGATTCAAGCAAGAATTAGGTGAAAATAAGAGGAAAG
Organism: Anastatica hierochuntica; assembly: GCA_900406275.1. Lineage (NCBI taxonomy): Eukaryota > Viridiplantae > Streptophyta > Magnoliopsida > Brassicales > Brassicaceae > Anastatica > Anastatica hierochuntica. The sequence continues at coordinate 17,978 of OVAN01003063.1, forward strand.
AGACCTCTTTATTGATGAATATGTGTGTGTTTGTATGAAGTATCGAATTTCCTTATACAATAGGGTTTACAAGTCTATATTTATATTACATCGTGGATGATAACGTTCAGAGTTCCCTTAGATTTACCATAGATATTATGAAGATTCGTACAGTTTAATGAGAATCTCGAATGTATGAATGTTTCCTTTATTCTCGCTCAATGCAGTCATCGTAAGTATCTAGAGGAATAAAAGGGAAATCTTTCCTTTTTCATCGCCAATATGCCCCATTGTTCATGTAGTCGGTCTTGTCGTATTCTTGATTTGGTCTCTTTTGGTATTTCTTCATTTGTTGCTTCGAGTGTGGCTCTCTTTCTTGATGTTAGGGATGATTCTGCTTGCTGAGTCATGGCTTAAATAGTTTTCCATTAAGGTATTGTTCTGCTTGCTGAGTCATGGCTTAAATATGTCGTTTCCTAATAGATCTTTCCCTACTTTACTCGTTGCTTTAGTTCCAGGTGATTTCCTTGATAACTTCTTCGGTGCAGTATGAGGATAGAAACGTTACGACTCCCCATGGTAATAATAGCTTAGCGAAGTAAAAAACGTGTATATATTTGATGTTTATTCACACAATTTTGAAAGTGGGTCCCATACCATTTTCAGACTTCTGCCTTTATTAAAGATTGCGAGAAAACCTTTGCTATTCCCACTTTGTTGCTATATATCTTGCCTTGATCAGAGACGAAAAAATCATTGCCTTCTTCATCTTTCTGCTTCCAAAAAGGAATTTCATCGCCTCCTCGTTATCAATTGGATTTTCGTGTACTTCGTCTCTAGTTTTTATCGGTAAGCAATCGTTTCTTTTCTGATTTCTCGTCCGAGCATTAGGGTTTTAGTGTTCATCAATTTGACTAACTCTTTTGCTTCTGCCTTTTAGAAGATTGTCGACGCCTCGGTTTCCTGATTCCTTCAATGAATACTCAGTAGCAAAAAGGAAACACTTGAAGGATTCTGACTCCGATAATGAAGGTGATTGGCGAATGGTGGAGTTTGCTCTACCGACGTCATGCTGGTTAGGGGACGATTGATAGCTCAGGTTTTCACTCGGGAAAACACTGCAAGCGTACAGATCCGTACGTTGAAGTTGTTCGGGATCGAATCCACAGAGACAACAGTTGCACGAAAAACTGTCAGATCAAACACGGGTTAAAGCGAAAAAGAAGAGTTGTAGAGTGATGCAGAATTTCGAAATCAAGCAAACAAGAAACAAAGAAACACATAGGTTGTAAATCAATTAGAGAAAAACGCAGGGTATTGGGTGTTCTCAGGGAAATCGTTTCATCAGGATTACAAGTTTATTGTCAGTTGAATCTTTTAAGAATCATCTTGAACTCAATTCGCAAAATTATAGTCAACCTACTTTCATAGCGCTAACTACCTATGTTTAAGGATCCTAAACACTAACTTGCGTTGAGTTTTGAATCCTAAACATGCATTCTAAACGGGAATGATTTGTTCACAAATTGCTTATACATCAACTTCTGTTTGTCTAAGACAATTTGCTCACTTATCTTTCTTTTAGGAATTATTCGAACACTTTCGGTGCGTAAAATATCGTAAGTTCATGAACTAGATGATAAAGCCAATTCAAGTATTAAACACAAAGATAAATGAAAATCAATTGATAATTCCCCGATCTAACAACCTAACAATTACAGATTCATGAAATTCTTTATGAGAAAGCCTAAACCCAACTATAAAACTTCTCACACATGCTAATTAAACAATCACAAAACAGGTCAAAGAGAGACATAATTATTATTGATTTAAAGAAAAAGAAATGGTTCAAAATTCTTCTCCGATTCGAAATGCAGAAGTCGATCGTCTCCCTTAGATTACAAAGATTCTCTCTTGCTCAAAAAACTCAGAAAAACAACATAAGGAAAAATAAAACACGAGTATTGATATAATACATGTAATTGGTTCTCGAAATCTCGATTTTATTATAAAAACTTTCTCTGCATCATGACAAGGATCGATCGATCCCTGTCATTCTGCCAGGATGCTCCCATCCTTCAATAACACTTCCTTCGATGCTTGAAATCCATCCAATATGTGATCTTTCCGCACAATCAAGCTCATTACCTGTAAAAACACTAAATAACACAAAACCGCTCCAAAGAGAACCAAATACACACTTAAATACCATATATCTCAAATAAAACCACAATAAAAACCTATAAAATACGAATACATCAACAATGTGAACCCTCTTTTTTCTTCTCGGGGCGTAGACTGCACCAGTGTCATGCAGAATCTGCCTCCTCTGCTCTCCATGATAGAGTTGTGAGTGGTCTGAAAGACAAGGTGTTTCTCCGGGATGGCAAATGCTTCCGCCATCTTGATATCTCCTCCACCTTTCCAAAGCTTCAGGCGGATCTACAAATGATAAGGATTGAATACTCTCGTTATTTCCGCCTTTGAATTGTCGCCTTGGGTCCTGACCGTGCTTGCTCTTGTGATCTTAAACTGGCGATGTCCATCTCTCATCGTATTGAAAGCAGCGTCATTGCTAGCGCTGGTGAGCCGGACAAGAGAGAAGGTCCAAGCCGAGGGGAGTTGACTAAGAGGCAGTATGACGAGCTGGTCGCCTCGAGGAAGGCTATAAAGTCATTAAGGACAGAGCTAGCCGAGTCCTAAGAAAGAGGGGAGAGCTTGGAGATCAAGGTTAGTCTTATGGCCTCCAAGTTGGAGCGACTAAGGGCAGAGAAGAAAGAGTTGCAGAAACATATCGTTGTTGTGGAGCAGATAATGTCCACGCAACCTGAGGAGAAGAAGTTGGCCATATACACTGCTCAAGTGAAGGACCGTTGGTTCTTTATGAGGGACTGGTATTTAGAAAGGACCAGTGCTTGGAATCCAGCATAAGAGCAGAGGAAGTACCGCTTCATGGTGGAACATGGGGCGATGATGCTCGAATTACCAGCGTCACCCTTCATCGTTGACATCCCTTTGATTAAAACAGAGGTTAAACAAGGGTAGCGAGCAACGCCCAAAGGAGAGGTCGTCTTAAGGGAGCCCTTTGGTATTGTTGTAGACCACCTGGGTATGGGCCCTGCGCAGAGAGCAGCAGACGAAGACAAATGCAAGGGAATTGCGGTCCATGAACCTTCATCAGATGATGATGATTAGGTTTGGACAAGCGCTTTAGAAGCAGCAGCAAGACCCACATTTTTTTCTTGCTACTCTTATCTGTCATATCCCGACTTCCGTGTTGAGCATGAAACAAGCAAGTGCGGTGTTGCTTATACTTTTGCTTTCCCTTGATCCTTGTATAGTCTTTCCTTTTTCTTAGGAATTTTTGTACCCGCATACTTGGATTTTAGCTTTTGATGTAAAATCATGTGGGCCTTAGCCTTATTTGTTTTCTTAATGAAAATTCTTTTGATTCTTTACGCCTAGGTTTTCTTTGTGTTGAATATGAACCTGATTTTTGTGGAAACCCTCTTGGAAATAACGAAAATTATTAATAGTCCCTTCTTTGGCACGTGACTAAAGCAGTGGGAATATTTGACTTCATAAGTAAAATATAGGAAAGATGATGAGACTTTCCCTGGTTTTGGGTCAGGATCTTACATTGGATGGACTTGGTCTGATAAAGATGTAGAAGCCTTCCTTGCCTCTTGACGTAAGTTTTCCAAAGGATGTTCATGACCATGATCACTTGTTTGGGTTGCCCAAATTTTCTTTGGTACTAGACTAAGGTTTGATCAAGGAAGTAAATGATCATAGTCAAGTTATAGTTGCTTTACCTCAGTGCCCAGATGGAGGTTTGTAGAGAGAGGCTTGCTCCTTGGCCCTTGAACTTAGTCATTGAGGGGAATTCTTTTGCTTGTGATCGAAGTCTCTTTTCCTAAAAAGGTTGAAACTTGTTGATCATAGTCACTGTGTTAGTTAGGTGTGTGGTCATGATGTGACCATGGTCATAGCGTTGGTCGTTAGCCTTGGTTGTGACCAGAGTTGGTCGAAAGACTGGAGTCATATGCTTAAGGTGGACATTTTGCCTTGTTATTACCAGAGTCATGGTTTGACCAAAATCGAGATATGATCGTGGTCATATATATATATATATAGATGACCGGAGTCATGCTTTTTGATGACCGGAGTCATGTTTTGATGACTGGGGTCATGTTTTCTCGTTGCAATCTGCCCTCTCGTAGAAGGCCACTCTCAACTTTTTTTTTTTATATTGACCGTAGTCATACTTGGTGGGATTACCGGAGTATCCATTTTCCAAGTCTTCCATTCCCTACGTCCGGGTAAGCAAGCATGCTAGTGATCAGCGAACATACTGCCCTAGGTTTTGTCTGTTTTTTGTTTGCGCTTTAAGAGTTTTAGGCTCATTTACCCTAGATAGCCGAGGAAACACTATGCTACCTCATGGAGGGCTACTCTCTACCCCGTAATGATTTGTTCCCCAAAGGGTAATGGTTATTGACGGTTGATGGAGATTTTCGCAGAGACCTTTGAGCGTGTTCGTTGGTGTTCCTGATTGAATTTGTAAAAACACTTTATTCGGCGTAACCCTTTAGCGGTGAAGGTCGATAGATCATATACAAATCAGCGTAAATAAATGATCTAGAGACATATATCGAATGACCTCGTGACTTCTGCTATAAGTAATAGGTTTTGAGATAATGGGTGTTCCAGCTATTTTCTGATTTTTTCATGTTCGCGTCCTAGAGTCTGTAGACACCAGACCCACGCACTTCGGTTATTTTATAAGGTCCTTCTCAACCAGGTGCTAATTTCCCATCTTCTTTATCGCGGGTGTTGTCGAAGGCCTTACGTAAGATTCAAGCTCTCACTTGAAAGGTTCGCATTCTAACATTGTGGTTATAGCTTCTCTCCTCTTCTTGCTGATAAAACCTACTTCTGAATAGAGCAACTTCTCTTTTCTAGTCTACCAGGTCCAGGTCTAGTGCGACAAACTCATTGTTGTACGTATCGCCAAGATGTTCCATGTGGATGGTTTTTATGCATATCTTTGCAGGTGCTACCGCCTCCATCCTGTAGACCAGGGAAAAAGGCGTTTCTTCGATTACTTTCTTTGTCTTGATTCTGTAAGACTATAACACTCCTGGTAGCTCTTGGACCTAAGTTCCCTTGGCTTCATCCAATAAATACTTCAAAATGTTGTTGATTGTTTTTTTGGTTAACTTAGCTTGGCCGTTGGATTGCATATGCCTTGGGGTAGCAAAGCAGAGTTTGATATCCCAGTTGAAGCAAAATTTCTTGAATTCCTTGCTAGTGAATTGGGGGCCATTATCAGTGACGATTTCGTGGGGGACCCTAAACCTAGCGATGACATTTATCCATATGAATCTTTTGATTTAGTCATCAACGATCTTGCTCAGGGCTTCGACTTGCATTCACTTGGAGAAATAATCAGTGACCACTACCAGGTAAACTTTCTAGGGAGGTCCTTGGGTAGTTTTCCAACAATATCCATGCCCCACTTCAAGAATGGGCAAAGGCGCGTTGATGGATTTTAGATTCTCAAGAGGTAACTTTGACACTTGGGCATGCTCCTATCATCTTTTGAAGTATTGGGTCATCCTGATTGCATCGCTTGACATCGTTGGGCCAATAGTACCCTGGCCTCCTTGCTTTGAGGAGAAGACTTCTGCCCCCACAATGGGAACCACATTCTCCTCCATTAAGTTCTCTTAGGATGAGGTCCGCATCCTGAGGTGTGAAGGATCAAAATTAAGGCTCAGATAATGATCTTCAGTAGAGCTTTCCTTGGATTAAACAAAACTGCGCGGCTTGCCTCTTGATTTTTCTGCATTCGTCACACACATAAGGTAATATATCATTTTGTATATAATTGATCATGGGTGTCATCAAGCTTCGCTCCTTTTGAATTTCCAACACTTGGAGCTTTGTCAGATTTTCCTTGGTGGCTGGCCATTGTAGCACCAAGAGATGGATCTTAAGCTCTTTCTCCACTTCGAGGGTAGAACCCAGGTTGGCTAATGCGTCAACATGGGTGTTATGATCTGGTGGTATTTGTGTGAGGTCATAACGATGGAAAGAAGAGGTCCATTCTTTGATGATCCCGAGGTATCATATCATGCTAGCTTCCTTTGCCTGATAATCCCCTTGGGTCTGATTGATAATAAGCAGCGGATCGCTGAATATTTTTCAGGTTTTTAACCAAATTCAAGCTAGCGATCAGGGTCTTGTACTGTGCTTCATTGTTGGTAGCTTTAATGGTGCACCTAATGGCTCTGGATGCTACCTCGCCGTTTGGGTATATGAGAACTATTCCAAGCCTCATACCTCTTAAGATGTTGAAATCGTCTATGTACAACTTCTGTTCTTCCTTTCCAACGTCGTCTTTATGATTATTGATTTCTTCTTGCAGTGAGTCTTCCATGGTAGGCGAGAATCCAGCAATGAAATCAGCGAGTATTTGCAACTTAATGGACATGGGAGGTCTGAAGATGATTTCGCATTGCCTAGCTCCACAACTCATTTGGCTAGTCTTCCTGACAACTCAGACCAGTGAAACACTCCTTTGATAGGCATTGATGTGACTACCACCACTAGGTGTGCTTAGAATTATGTCTGAAGATTCCGCGCTGCCACGAACAAGGTCAAAGTGAATTTCTCCAAGTGGTTGTATCTCGTCTCAGCATCTAGCAAAGATTTGCTAACGTAATATATTGGATTATGATTGCTTTATTCTTTTTTTACTAGGACCGCACTGACTGCATGCTCGGATACAGTCAGGTAGAGTAGCGACACTTCTCCATCCAAGGGTTTTGATAGCAGCGGTGGGGCGGTGAGGTACTCCTTCATATTGGCGAGTGCTTCCTCACACTTCTAAATCCCATACAAAATACTTAGGTTTTGGCTCCTTTAGTACCTCAAAGAAAGCATGCAACTTGTCGTAAAGCCGAGAAATAAATATGCTCAGGGCCGCCATTCTTCCTGTTAGCTTATGGACTTCCGTGTGTTTCTTTGGGGAAGATACGGCGTGGATTGCTCTTATCTGCTAGGGATTGGCCTCTATTCTTCAATGTGTCATGATATAACCCATGAATTTTCTAGAGCTGACTTCAGACGAACACCATCTGAGTTGAGCATCATGTTGTACTTTCTCAAAGTAAAGAAGGCATGCTGGAGATGAACGATATGATCCTTGGCTTCCAAAAATTTAACCAGCATGTCAGTGATATAGACCTCCATGCTTTGTCCTATATGACCAGCAAACATCATGTTTACAAAGCACTGGTAGGTTGATCCCGCATTTTTGAGCCGAAAAGGCATTACTTTGTAGAAATAGTTGCCATTGGACGTCATGAATGTTGTCTTCTCTTGATTTCCTGGGTTCATGAAGATCTAGTTATAACCACTAAACACATCCATGAAGCTCATCAACTGATGCCTACCTTGGTGTCAACTAGCTTATCTACGTGTTGCAGAGGGGAAGGATCTTTAGAACATATTTTGTTGAGGTTAGTGAAGTCGATGCATACGCTTCACTGTTCGTTCTTTATTTGTATGACTACTGTTATGGATGATTTTGGAATAACTCTTTTATAGCACTACGAAAGCAAGAGACAACAATAAAGATGATCGAAGAGAAAAGAGACTTTGTATTATTTGATCAAGAGAAGGAAAGTACAATGCGATTTGGGTGTGTAAACCCTAACAAATATCGTGTTCTCTTTATCTAATGTCTAGTCTCTAGGTTTTTTTGTGAATACAGTATTTGAACCCTTAGGTCTAGTATTTATAATGCTTTGGCAATGATTATCCCCTTGGAATTAGGAAAACCATGTATATCTTTAGATATTTAGGTATATTTCCTTTGTATTTAGGATTTCCTTTTCACAGGAAAAATAGTTGTCTGACTTCTCGCCCAGAGGCATACTTCCGACTTTCTGCTCTCATCGGCATTCCCCCTGATTTTGGCTTAAGGCATGTCGTACTTCTTCTGGACCCATGAGATTTCTCAAGGTCCAAAATACTCCCAATAATTTGCCCCTTATTGCCCAGGTTTGATCCGAAGATGGAGAATAAATTGCTTCCCTTGTATTTTCACAAGACGTAGTGACTTTTTCCTTAACCCTTGGGTTCTTGGAATTTCACACTGGTTCTCCACATCTAGTGTGGTGCTCTAACCGTCTGGGTTTTTGAAATAAATATTCTTTGAGAAGTTTCCAACACTTCCTTTCTAATGGTTGAGAAATCATGACCGCTGGATTTGAAATCAGAGAGTTTTAAAAAAGGAAGGAAGATCCTCCGAGATCCGCGCCTAATCATGGCGCATGGACCTTATCCTCTTTTGGCTTCCTTCTCTCTTGATACCTAATCTTTTTCTTTCGTTTTCTTTTTCTTCATCACCATTTTGTCTCTTTAGATCCTCCTTGTGATTCTTTTTCTCTCCAGCCTTTTGTCCATAATTTTCCTCTTTACCTCATGCTCCCAACGAATTGCTAATTCATATATCGTCTGGCTCCTTCTCTTTTTGATTTTTAACTTAGGATTTCGCATAACCTGTTAGAGTTTTAGGGTTTCATAGATCTTTACGAACCTTTTCTTTTGAGTCTGCGATTTGAGATTGGGGCTCGTGTTAGATCCGTGACGAGTCCAACCAATGAATTTTCTCCTATGGCCTCTTCTTCAGGTTGGGCTAGGGTTCGCAGGAGGCGTCTTCTAAAAGAAGACCCATCTTCTTAATTCGACGAGTCGTCAGGGAGTCTACATGATATGGGGCACGCATCGATCCCCGTCAGCTCTTCCCCTGCTCCTCCTATGCTTAGAATTGGCCCTCACTCTACGATTAGGGGGGATGAGCTAGGAGATCTGAGGCAGTAGTATTCCCTTCTAGGGGATATAATCCCTAAGGCCGCGAGAGATAATGAATCGGCTTCCTCATGTCCTAGTGACGAGAAAGTCATGTACGAGGGCTATCTAGAGACAGGGGTGAAAGCGAACCTCCCGACTCTCTTAGTCACAGTGGCCAGCCATTTTGGAATCTACCCTTCACAGCTAAACCTCCCTTTGTGGAGGATACTAACCGCCATCCAGGTGCTCAATGATTTCCATAGTTTTGACGTGGGCGTTAATGAGCTGTTGTACTCTTACTATTTCTCCCATGTTACTTCTGGTGAGGGACGGTATTATTTCCACACTAGGACTAGTGCTTCGATCGTCTAGGGGCTAGACAGGGGGATAAGAAATGTGATTCCTTCTACACAACCCTGGGCCCAACGATTTCTCTTCATTAATTTGGGGCTAGAACAAAGGTTCCCTACCCTAATGAAACCCACTGGTAGGTCTACGATGAGCCGCTTCTTTTGGTTTCTCTTTTAGTCTCGACTCTAGCCACTCTCTTGTGATCTAAGGTGATAAAGTTGAAAGAGGGAAGAAGAAAAGAGAGCAGATACTCAAGCTTCCAGTTGAGGCGAGGAGAACCACTTTCTTGCTGAGTACGTAGGCTTTAGCTGAAAGCAACATCTGGGGTTTGTTTTCGCGTTTCTGCTTTTTCCTGGTTTCCTCTTGACCTTAGCTCTGTGGCTAGTTGTGTGTTTTTCTGATGCACGAAATATGACAGGGTTGGTATCGAAGGCAATGGATGATTTCGAGAAGGCCAAGGCAGCAAGAGCAGTAAAGATCGATTCTGGAAGCAAGACATTAACCTCTGAGGATGTGGAGATTCACGAGACTCCTGTGAGTGGTACCAAGAGGAAGGTGCATTATAGATCCAGTGTTCCTTCTTCCCAGACTAAGAAGCAAAAAGGTGTAAGCACTAAGTCCTCTTCTCTTTCTCCTTCCAACCTGGACGACACTCTGCAGCAACTGGAGGTCAAGGTTTTTCTTGCAGTGGCGTCTCCTATATTCGCTCTGAATTCGTCGGGATGCTCTATATTCTCCAAAAGAAGATGTTGGAGGTAAGAAATTGCCTCCTATCTTTTTGATCTTGCTCCTTACCTTCTTATATGCCAGATGACCACCTTCCTCCATCATGCGGATGATAAGGTGACCATACCCTCAGACTTAAGGTAGAGAAGGATAGGTCAGCTGGCCTGGAGAGAGAGCTGAGGGAGATGAAGGACCTGGCTAGGGGATTGAAATCCATGAATCAGAAGGAATCCAACTGTACCCAGCCGCTGATCAAGGAGAAGGCTGATTTGGAGATGGAGGTTAGAGAACTCAGGGCCAGAGTTAGCGTTTTCGTTGAAGAGAAGACCATGACAGTTAATGGTTCAAAGATCGTAGCGCGTTGGGACATGGTAAGGGACTGGCTTAATGGAAACATAGGCTCCTCCAATTTGCAGGAGGAATTTGATAACTACTAGCTGGTGATGGACTCTGAGGCACAGGTTAATAACCTACCACCTCTCAGCTTTGAGGATCAGCATGTCATTTGCCTTAAACCTAGTCGATGCCACTGTTGATGCCGAAAAGTCTCCTTCTCCTGACCCAGTCGACTAAACTCGAACGCCTCCTCAAAATTTACATTTTTTTTTTTGCCCCTTTGGGCTTTTTATTATGAACTTTTGTTATCAGCCCCTATGTGGGCTTAGTTATGCCCCTTGTGGGATTTTGTAGAACTCACTTGGCCTTTTAGCCTTGGTCCTCTATTGCCCTTCAGGGCTTTTATTTTTAGACTTTAACTTTAAGCCTTTCGTGGCTCTTATCAATGCTTTTCGTTTTAGAATTTGATAGCTCAGATTTTTGCCCGAGATAACACTGCAAGTGCACAGAAGTACGTTGTAGTAGTTCAAGATCGAATCCACAGAGACCAAAGGTAGCACGAAGAATGTCAGATCAAACAACGGGCTAAAGCTAAAAAGATGTTATGCAAATATCGAGTTAAAGAAAGCAAAGAAGGCAAGCAAGCAACGTTGGGGTTGTAATTCAATCAAAGGAGTGTTGGGCATTGGGAACTCTCAGGGAAACAATTAAATATTGACTAAAATTATAGATTAGGGAGCAAGTTTTAAACTGTCTTGAACTCAAACACTAATGTAGAACTAATCTACTTTCGTAGTATCAGTTCCCTATGTATTAGAAATCTCGAGACTAACTTCTGTTCACCCTCGATTTCTAATCATGCATTCCTAATAGGTTTGATATGTTCACAACTCACTTAAACATCAACTTCCATTGGCTTAAGAAGAATTGCTCATCTAAGATTCTTTAGGCATTTAATCGAACACTTTCCAGGCGTTAAATTACCTAAGATCAGAAACTAAGTGATCAGTTTAATTTCATGCTTTATGAACAATCCTAGATAAAGATCCAATTGATTAAATCTCTAATCATACAATTTTACATCAACAAATCATGAATCCTTATGTGAGAACTCTAAACCCAACAAATAAACTACTCATTCATGTTCAGAGAATAAACTCAATTCAAATCAGAGAGAGACATCACTTTATTAATCAATAAACAAAGAATAAGGTTCAGAATTCTTCTCAGATTCGAAGTACGGAAGATGATTCTTCTCCTTAGGTTACAAAGCTCTCTCTTTCTCTCAAAAAGTTTGTAAAAGTGCATTCTGAAATAGGAAACACGAGCCTAGGTTATAGTAATGAGATTTGGTTCAAGATAAATTTGGTCTGTAACTTCATAAAAATCGGTCTTAAAATCGGGACAGGGATCGATCGATCCAGGGACAGGGATCGACCCATCCAGGGACAGGGATCCATCGATCCTTGTCCATATTTCTGGATATTTTCCAGCCTTCAATAAAACTTCCTTCCAAGCTTGAAATCCATCCTAAGTGCATTCTTTTTGCACATCCAACCTCGATTCCTGTAAAAACAACAAAGAACACAAATCCACGCCAAAAAGATCCGAATACATACTAAAAACCATAAATCTCGTGGAAAATCCGTGATAAAAACTACTAAAATACTGACACATCAAATCCCCTAGACTTGAATCTTTGCTTGTCCTCAAGTAAAGGAAATGAAGATTAAGCCTATGGGAAAAGAAACTCAAAAACTAAAGGGATCGCATGCTATCAAAGAACCTTACTCTGCGCTACTTTTGCTAACCATATAAACTCAGAACAGTTAGAACATTTTCCCCAAAAATCGTTGCATAACCTCCCAAGCCCATCCATACTCTAAAATCTGAACCTAAAAACTCAGCTTCCATGTTAATAACTCTCGACATTCATTTGAGATGGGCGTGAAACTTTTCACCGAAGAACTCATAATCAGGAAATTAGGCTAGGTATTCAAGGCTTTTAGTGGTGAGGCTAGAGTGTTTCGGGTATCAAAAGTTGTGTCAAGATGCAAGACATTATGCAAAATCGCAGAAGAGAAAGAGTATATTGATATCCATGTCCCCTAATTATTCAAGTACAAACCACCAATCAAAAGTAAACAGAATATGTGCAAACTTCAGGGTGAAATCAATCAACAATATAATATGAAAATGGTAATATCTAAACCAGATTTAAAAAGATAAAATAAAATTTTTCGTTTTTTTTTCAGAACGAAAATCTAGAAGAAATTAGCATATCAATGAGGTTTTTAAACTCTAAAACACCCATACAGCATGAAGAAATGCAACATAATCA
>OVAN01003064.1:0-30561 GCA_900406275.1 Anastatica hierochuntica
CTAATATAAATATAATAATAATACTAATGTTTTATTTTATTTATCATATAAATAAAATATCTCAAATCCAAAAATTATTTTAATCTAATTTGGTTAGGTGTGTACTTTTATAGGATCACACAAAATTAGTAATGAATTTCCCATAGATTAAGAGTGATATCATAACTCTAATATTAGATGATATGTCAAACATCGACACTACATCTTCATTTAGAGTAAAGTACAAATGATTTCAAGACATTTTCAACATCTTTAACTGTGATTCAAATATATCCCACAACTCATAAAAGACGTAGCCCTAAATACTATAAGGGCCAACTAATAAATTATGATGTTTAGATAAATGTATGAATACTAATTGTGCAATTTTATCAGCCAAACGCGAGAGAGACGGTGGAAGTGTACTCCAATTTTGTTACCAATGGGGGGGGGGGCAAATACCAATTTTATAGCCATAGTAACACATTTTTAATTATAAACTGCAAGAGCGTAGAAGAAGAAACAACAAAAACTTTAACAAACAAGAAAAGACACAATAAAAACGGAGCATGTTACCTAAGAAGTAAAGGTTTTGTTTCACCTAAAACAATAAATAGAAATAATATTTGAGATAGTATATATGGTACGGCAAGAGACTAGTTTTATATAGTCATACTATTTTCATATAGCTATAAGTTTCATAAATAACCAAATATAAAGGTAAAAAAGAAGTAAAAATTTATCTATATATAAGAGGTAAATAAGCAAATATCAAGAAAAAAGAAAGAAATTTAATATACAAAATAGGTAAATGAAATTACATATGAAACTGAATACGAAAATTAATGTTGTAATGAGATTATCTAAATATAATGTAAGAAAATATTTATAGTGTAATAAATAATGCAGCGGGACATAGAATTAACTCGTCTAAATCATCGATCACTTTTGGTAAACGCATTGATTCACAAGTTAAAGTCAGTATACAGAATGCGTTGAATAACTCAAACGAAGGCGGGGCTGGTTCTTATCTTGGATTACCGGAGTGTTTTAGCGTTTCTAAGGTTTAAATGTTAAACTACATTCAGGAAAAGATAAAGGCAAAGACAACAGGTATTGATAAAATCGGTTGCTTTATTGATGCATGTATATGTGATGTATGTGTTTCGTTTACCGAAATCGTCTTGTGAGAATATTACTAGCGCAATATCGCAATTCTGGTGGAGTACCTCGGAGGACAAACATAAAATGCATTGGATCAAATGGGAAAAGCTTTGTGTCCCGAAGATAGATGGTGGATTGGGGTTCCGAGATATAGAGCTGTTTAATCAAGCTCTTTTGGCGAAACAAGGTTGGCGTATGGTAAATGAACCGCATCTACTCTTTGCTCGTTTCTTGAAGAGTAGATACTTTGAAAACTCAGAATTCTTGCAAGCTAGTCTCGGCACTCGTCCTTCTTTTGTGTGGCGAAGTATGCTTTATGGTTGATGACTGCTAGTACAAGGCTTACGGCGTAGGATCGGTAATGGTAATGATACAATGGTTTGGACTGATGTGTGGATAATTGATGAAGTCATGCGTAGGCCTCTAATAAAGCCTCTGATGATTGATCTCAACTTAAAGGTGAGTGATCTTATAGACCATCATACGAGCACTTGGAATGGAGCAAAACTAAGGGAATACTTTTTCCCACAAGACATAGCGAGGATCTTGAAGATGAAGTCGGTTCCTGATGTTAATGATTATTTGTGTTGGGCTCATAACCGCTGTGGGACTTACTCTGTTAAGTCGGGGTACTGATTGAGTTGTCATGTATCAAAGGTTGGCTTATTACAAAATCTCGATCAAAGACCATCTTTAAATGCTCTGAAACAAAGTATAGGGCAAGTGCATTCACCTCCTAAGATAAAAGTGTTCATGTGGAAAGCGGTTAGTGGGGCGCTTGCGGTAGCTTATGCTCTAAATTCAAGGGGTATAATGGTTGATCCTCGCTGTCAAATTTTCGGAAATGAACCTTAGAGTGTCAATCACATTCTGTTTACATGCTCGAAAGCAAGACAAATATGATCTTTGAACAGATTTCCAATACCTGAAAATGGGTTCAGATTCTCCTCAGTATATGCAAATCTATCACACCTCATTGACGTGTCTAAAATACAGTTTGTGCCTCTTGAAACCCGTCGCATCTTTCTGCGGATACTTTAGACTTTGTGGAAGAACTGAAGCAAATTGTTTTTCGAAGGTAAACAGTTTGACTCTCGTGTGATAGCAAACAAGATTTGGGATGATTCAATGGAATGGTTTATTGCACATCAACAAGAGACAACATTTTCTATTTCATGACACAATTCAGAATCAGAGAGTAAAGGTCTCTGGTCCCCACCATTGTGTGGTTGGGTTAAATGTAACATTGGGTGTACATGGTCAAAGAAGAAAAGAATAGTTGGTGCTTCATGGTTGGTTAGAGGTCATACAGGTAAGGTGCTTTTACATAGTCGTAGGGCTTTAGTTTCATTGACGATCCTGTCAATGCGAAATACATACCTCTCATATGGGCTATAGATTGTATGAAGTGGCACCGGTTTAGTCGAGTTATATTTGAATTGGATTCAAAAGAGTTTGTTGGAGGAGTTACTAGACCACCAGATTGGCCGACTTTCAAGGGTTATATCTTTGAAGTGACGATGGCTTTCTCTCCCTTGAGAGTTGGAAGCTTGAAAATTCGAAAAGAAGCTCTAATCGGAGTGCACTTTTAATCGCGCGTAGTGTAACCATGGAAGACCGATGGAGATCATATGTGGCCTCGGGTCCACCGTCATGGTTGGTCTCTGTTCTGACATTGAGAAACCTCTGTTGTAGCCGTTAAGATCGGCGTGTTTTCTGGTGTTATATGTGTTTCGTCATTTTCTTTTTCTTCTCTATTTTATGTTTTTCTCTGCTTATATTTGTTTCTGCTTTGTTGTGTTTATGGACCTCTGTAAAACTATTGGTTATTGGTTTTAATCAGATGCTAAAAAAAAAGTAGAGAATGATGAATCAAGTATTTGAGAGTCATCACATTATTCTTAACTATACAAAATAGGAAAAATATTTTGGGAAGGGATATATAATAAGAAAGAAATTAAGATGCAAAAAAAAGAGTAATATGAAATGCAAAACAAGTATCACAAAACAAAATTTTAGGAGGGTATTTAATAAAAAAAATAAACTGAATTGAAAAGGAAAAAATATTATGATATACTAGAAATAGTTGGATCATTTTTTGTAAACCGACTACGCGGCGTGTGTTGTTACAAAAAAAATGTTTGAAATGCGTGAAAAAAAAGTAAAGCATATGGGCCCAAGGGTAATGCAATTAGCACACATTATATACCTTGGTTCTTTTGGGATGACCATTTCCCTCATATATCATTTTTTAGCCATGAAATCTAATTTCCCAAAAACTATCATTGTACTGGGGATCTTTTTACAAAAATACTCTCATCTATGAACAAACAATTTGTGGAAAAAAAAAACGGGGAGAAGAGAGGTAATTTTTCTTGATGTTAGAAAACTAAATGACTTTTTTTAAAGGTTTTTCCACCTAATTTTCTCTCCAAGTATTTCTTAATTTTGTTCTAATTCACACACTTTACCGGAAATAATTTAAAACTTGCACAAAATCAATAAAACGATTTAACAAAGCGTCTAAACATAGTCGGATGTAAGAGAAGCAAACCAAGTAAATAAGAATAAAACTTCAACGTAAGAAGTCATTCCAAAACTTGAACAACAATTCTTAACATTCTAACTTATAATTTTCCGGTTCTCCTAATTTTTTTTTTGTCAACCACACATTTCCGGTTCTCCCAATTAGTCTAACTATTTTTATAATTTTTTTTGTTAAAACTATTTTTACGTTGAGAGTGACTTATGTTGTAATGACAAAATAAGATATACAATAATGAAAAATCTAAACAAAAACTTTGCACTCTTTCATATTACGAAATATGTTTAACTTTTTTATTCAAAAATTTAGAACCGCGCATAGCGCAGTTAACCTCTAGTTATAATGTCAGCATATAACGGAAGAATTCACTAAATACAGAAATACAAAACTTTGGTTGCATTAATTGGGAGCGACTCATGTAGAATCTTGATGTGCTTTATATTGTTGTCACTCGTGGAAAAAAAATCGTACATTTTCATACGTATGATGATTAGTTTCACTGGAAAAAATCTCTTAACCAAAAAAATTTGGTGTATCTCGCTAATCTAGACCTCTTTCTCTTTATGCCTCTTTTCCACTCCAACCCTTTCTAGTTTCTACAACATTGATTATGCGGACAACATCAACAAGCGTTGTTATGGGATTTAGATATAAGCAACACTCGATATCCGTAAACCTTGTAGAAATGGAAAGATTGAAGAAGTGTAGTGTGGTTTCAATTTCTTTTCCAATATACCAACAACGTATGTACAAATATTCTCTCTCTCTCTCTCTCAATATTACTCTTTTTTTCCATTCAGCCAGAAAACAAAAACAAAATTTACAACGACGGTTCCTCGGAAGCTGAGAAGTCTATACTTCATCCCTCAGCCAGGGAGAATGATTTTTAGTGTCTGGCTTCTCAGTATGGACTTTTAATCACGAAAATCTTCATACGGCGAAGATCCGCTTGAATAACCACTTTCAAATCCAGTGGCCTCTCTTGGAGATGATGGAAGTGATTCCTTTTGCTGAGAAGTCGAAGCTAAAGATGATAAACAAGTCAGTGCAGGAATTTCGTTGAATATTTCCTAATCAGTTTGGGGAAATCAATTCAAGATATAGGGGAGGAGAAGATCTTTGAGGGTTTCTACTCACCTCTTTGAGATCTTGGACGGAATTTCTTTGTGTGACGTTTGATAAGCCTCCTAGCTTTTGTTATGGTTAATTGGCGAGCAAAAGGAGAGAATTCTACATCACTGTCACTCCACTCCCCGTGGAAGTCGTTTTCTGCTTCACCTCTCATCGTTCTCAGGACAAATGCTTTGGCCTTGCGTCGTTGGGTGTTGAAGAGTCCTCTAATAGAAGTAACAAATCCATCTCCTGCTCCATCGCTTTGACGCTTAAACCAAGTGACTGGATGTTGATCAGCTTTCCCCGTTTGATCGTTGTCACTCAGATTAAGGTCATTGTCAGTAGACTCCCGATTGTTCTGTGACTTGTCCTTGAATTTCTTCCCCTGAAATAATTCGGTTGGAAGCAGACTAATTAGTTTACTTTTCTTATCCTCATAACCTGAACATCATTTTATTCCACAAGTCTGATGTTTCAGAAAGTTAATTGTTAGTAACTATATTTACAAGCTGACCTGCATTCCTGTAACAGACTTTAATACTCCCCAGATTATGTGCTTCTTAACACGAGAAAAGAGTCTTCTCCATGTCCCAGTAAACTCAACACGGTGAAATGTATCCATCAGCAATTTAAGGTCATTTACAACGAATCTTGATCCCTCATAGGTAACTAGAAGTTCAACCTGAGATAAAATGAAGCTAACCAACTAAAGAAACCTATCTTGAATATATGAAGTCGTCGTCGAAATTAGCCAACTTACCTGACTTATTTTAATGTTGTGAAATTCCATCATCTTTCTAGGCCTAGATTTCTTCTCTTCTTGCGATTTACCAGTTTTCTTTTCTTCATGAGAAGATCGGCCAGACTTGACAGGCTTTGTCTCTTTGAGCTTCTGTTTAGACGAATCCTCCGGTTGTTCAACAGAAGATGACACGGTGCAAGAATGAGCTTGTAGAACGAGTTCATTAGCTACAGATTCAGCCACATTTTCTTCCCAATTTTTGTCGAAAGAAGATGTTCTTCTCAACTCCTGCGCTGAACTCCCAGTGCTAGACCTAACGCTTAAAATATTTGATTTCTGCAATTGCAATGCAAGTAAAACCAGTAAAAGAAGGGTGACCATTTATTCAAAACTTTGAAACGCAGACTAAGGTGAAATCCTACTTGAACACAGTCAGCATTGCTTTGTGACTGCGCTGTTGCAGATGCAGAACTCCCTCGAGATGCTTCAACATTGGTTTGACTAGTTATAGAAGCTTCATGACCTGCTAACCCTTTCTTTACACGTTTTGAGCCGGCAGTTGTCGAAATTTTCCAAACTTCCTGCAGGAGGAAAGATTAACCAAAATCATTTATATAAACTTAGACTCTATCAGATTTTAATGTACAAGCTAATTTACAATGCTATTTACGACCTGTCGCCTTTGTGAATCCTGTTCTTCCTCTGGAAAGAAGTACTCCCACATCATTCGGTACATCGTCTCTGTCAAATGAATTCTCAGAGGGTAAATCTCCACCTACAAGATTTAATAGGCATTATATGACAGATTATAAAACTCAGACAGAAAGCAAAAGATAGTTTAGTTAAAAGATATAAAACAGTCATACATACAATACACAAACACCTAAGTAGAATCCGCTAAAGAACGATGGAAAGAGAAAAAGAAAAAGAAAGCAACAGGCGATACTTACATGGAAAAGCTCAAGAGGATAGTGTCCATCTTTTGGTGCTCCTTGCTTTGCGTCAACATGTAGCATGACTTTCCTGCAAATATAATTGGAGACCACTTCTAATGATATTGGACTTATTTGACACAAAGTTTAAGTAAGTGCCTTGAGTCAATTTGAACGTAAGTGGTAAGAGAGAGGAAACACATTTTCAAAGTAAAATTAATAATCATGAAGTTTGAGTTCCTTATATTTCTCTAGAGCCATCAAAATCTTTTTTCCATCGCAACTAAGAAACTATTATCCAGGATTAAAATGCATTAACAAAGCATAGTAGATAAGCAAGCAAGGAAAAACATACTTTCCCCACTCGGATGGTGGATTCCAAGCTGACAAAAGCATATCCGACTTTGCATTAGGTAGACAGTTCCTCACAACAAAGTACTTGGTTGTGAATCGAGCAACACCAATGTCTTTGTAGTCCCGATCAAAGTCATAAATCTGCATGAATAAATCCCATATGTATTGATTTTTTAATTCTAATCCAGTAGACTACATAAGCTGCAATAGTCTAATTTAGTAATGGACTAAGTAATTAAGGAAAGACTCTAAGAAAACGTCTCAGCAAGTAGCTCTCTTAATCCCACAATCTACACTCTACAGAGGGGTGGTAAATAATAAAACAGGATTCTTTGATGTTCACTCAAAGGCGTTGGACTATAAAAAGACAGAATATGCAAAAACTTACCATGTCATTTATCTCTGCCTCAGCAAAGGATTTACCATCAACAAGCATGCTCCAAACAACCTTATTTATTTGCAAGGAGATGCACATAGCATATGATGGACTTTTGTTCTTTTCCTTCTCCATCAGTCGCAGCTGTGCAGCCTTTTGCAGCGCCATCCTTAAAGATGAAGAAGCCACCTTTCTAGATTTTTGTGCATATAAGAACTCTTTTTTCAATCCTTGCACCTAAATCAGACCAGCAAGAATTGCAACATCACCTTTATAAAGTCACAATGATATAATTTCATATAACCACTTTCAAAGATAGGAAACAAAACGATGAGGCTTCTGAAGGACAGAAATCTCTAACTGAATCGTTGCATACTGTTAGACCAAAGATTAATGGCAAAAACGGAGGCTACATACATTATCATAGCATCTAAACATACTTCCTTCCGAACAGTCTTACCAGTGTGGATCTTCTGGTACTAATCATCCACAATTCACCTTCCCTTTCAGTATGTGTGTCAGCCATATTGTCAGAATAATGAGACAGTTTTCTAATATCATCAAGAAGCAACTTTCGCGCTCGCTCTTTCTCTTCAAGGTTGATTTTTGCAAGTTCTACTTCTTCAACTCCGTATGGAACTACCTCATCAGCCTCCTCTTCAACATCTTCATCTTCAGTGGGGCATTGGAGACTACTTTTCCGAGGCCTGAATCATAAAAGGATCCCCTTCTTAAAGCTAGAAAACGTTCAAAAGCTAAACAGGATAAAAAGAGTATCTCAAGTTTAGCCCTAATCATCAGTGCATTTGAAATGATCTGGATTCCTAAAAGTTCTTACATTTATTTCAAGCTAGTTACTGGAAGCAAGAGAAATAGACGAAATTGGCATGAAATAGACGAGAAATTGGCATGAAATAGGAGAGTTTCCCCCTCTTATCCAAGTTTCAATACTCACTTTGGAAGCCTTGCGAAGAGAAGGTTGGTCAAAACATCCAGCATGACCTGGAACTGACGAGATGTCATTGTAGCTATTATATTGTGCGAGTTGAAAGTGAGCTCTTTTAGTGGTTTCACCTGCAAGGATATAAATAAGAGCAATAGTTACTTCTATGAAAGACCCTGAAACAAAAGTTGCAACACAAACTATAGGGAGGTTTTACGCAAAACAAAATAACAGTATTAGGAAATCGTGTTACCTTTAAATCAGGGTTTCCACCTTTGTGTCTTGTATACCGAAAATACATGTCACAGGGCATGAAGACTCTTTCAAGAAGAGCCCCTGTTCGCTTCACTTTTGGTGAGTTTCTACGAATTTTTGGGAGCCACTGCAACCCAGCACCTGGATCAACATCAGTTGGAGCAACATGAGCCTGCACATGCTCTAACATAACAGAAAATTCCATCCGCGTCCATGTCATTTCAGGACTACATTCAGGAATCTTGACATTTCCAGTACCAAAAGCCTGCTCAATCACTTCCACACCAACACGCATAATGGAACGAAATGATCGTGCTAGAACGCGACCACTGACAGCAGCCAGCAGAAAGCGACCCTGGTATCCATCAAAGTGGTTTATCCACTCAGCAAAGTCATTTTTATACCCAGAACAATAACATGTCATATTTCTTGGTTAATTATCATTATGCAGCTTGTTTAAATACTAAATTTTTGACCACACATCTCTAATGAACGCCTCGAGAAGTTTGAATGTCAGGTAAGTAAACTTAGTCAGTCAAGAACATAGTATACAAGGCTCTAAAATAGGTAATGGTTTTAATACATTCTTTCACGACAGCAAGTACTTACATTAGCTTCTTCAGAGTGCAGATTAAACTGTGGCTCAATTACATTCACCATGAAGTGACGAGTCCCTTCTTCCTCAGATTCACTGGTCTCGACTTTACCTAGATCCCGGTCAAAGGTGAATAAGTAAATAATGCATCAAATTAAAGCAGCAGGTTCTTTGAGAAACTCCAGTTCTTTGAGAAAGTTTTGAGTAAGCAAAAAAATTTCACAAACCAACATGATCAATAAACAAAGATATACCAGTTCTATCATATGATTTCTCAATTTTCATTGAGTGTGAAGGTGATGAATGAGGTCCTGCCATCTCCATAGGCTGAGAAGGAAGGTTTCTTCCAGGGGTTGCAGGAGATTTTAACATTTCCTCTTGATGAGTTTCTGGGCAATATTCTTTATGATTTTCTTCAAGAATCTTCCTCTGTGTATATTGACGAGACGGAGAAGGTTTAGGAGGCTCAAATGCTTTCGATATTCCACCAACAAAAGACCAAACAGCATCTCTGTTTTCTATGGTCCACAAGAGTTTGAGGCCATAAACAAAGACCCGCTGGCAATTGTCAGCGATGACAACATTGTATCCATCATCATCACTAGGATCTGATCGTATGTGTTCGTCACTCTCACTTCCATTCTCAAACTCAGACCGCACATACGTCATCTCAAGATTTCGTCTTCCAGCCTCTTGCCATGCCAATAACCTTTCAGGATCCGCTTTGGGGGCCTGCCTTCTGATTGTAAAATAATCAGAAGATAATAGAAACCCTTCATCGCGATGCTTTGCATCCCTTTTATGGTCCTTTCCAGAGGGTACTCTATCTATCAAAGCATTCTGAGGGCTTTTCCTCAAAAACTGAGCGCTTGCTGGAATGCAAGGATGCTCATCTTTGTTAATAAAAGCCTTAGGCACATGAAGGTCAAGACCCTGATATACAAGGTCAAGCACATCCCGCTTGCATTCAAAAGTATAATTCTGCTTCCCCCGACTGTAGCATAGTTCATATTTTAGCTTTGTCATGTTAAAGGTCAATCCTTTGGCAGGATCATCGGAGTCCCAAGGCATGTACTTTACGAGAGAAGGAGTTGCATCTACACGAAGCATAAATTCTGTCATCACCTTATCTAGAGATAAGTTTCCTGATCTTGCAACTCTTGCGATTCCAAACCTAGGCCATCTGGAGAAAGACCGTAACTTGTGGGGAGGATAGTAATTCAAACCCCAGAACTTAAGTATCCATGCCAAATCATGAGCTCCAAGATTCATTGTGGGTGATGCAAGAGATATGCTCTCAGGCTTGTCTTGCGAATTGTAGACGGTTCCAGTATCTGTTGAGTGCTCTGTACCTGAAGAAGACTGGTGAAAGTTTTCAGGTCTTAGGGAGAAATTCCACCGAAGCGAGAGTGACGTTGATCTGAACGGATCAAAGACCTTCTCACGAGGCTTTCCTTCAATTGGAAATGCATATAGGTAATGATTCAAAGAATTCCCGGACTCGCAATCCCAATCCATTGTAACTTCAAGGTTAAATACTGGGGCTTCAATAAATGCAACATCAGAGGTGCCAACTGGAGCTTTTAAACTATGTCGGCTAATCAAACTCTCCAAACTGCTTAATTTTATCTTGAAGTCTTGAGCATTGACAAACACACGACCATCTGACTGCTGAAGTTCAATGGGACCAGTCACTATTTGAAGTTTATCAAGATTCTCATATGGGTCCGTAGTAGCAAGAACAGCCCACTTTGACTCAGAAAAAGATAAGGTGATAATGCCATGAACGTAGTTTCTGATATCATCCCACCAAGGCAAGTTTCGTTCCTTTTTAGCGACAGGTGGAACACCTGGACTCCTATGACTCATGTTAGCTCTACGAAGAGCCACTGTGAAAGCGTAGCTAACGTCTGCAAAAGCTGGTTCATATCCAACTCCAAAGGAAACTTGTCCTTGTTCAAAGCTTATGCGCAGATCTGAGTATGTCTTCAGTGGTGGAGTTGTGCCACTTGCTGACCGGAACATTTGAACTTTTCTCCATCTGCCTACAAAGACGTCTTGGGAAATTTGTGGCTGAAAACAGGTTGCCTAGTTTAAGAGAACAATAACAGTCAAATAATCAGTCACTTGTGGTTATAACCAGACAGCGGTTAGCTACAGCACAAAAACTAATTCAAACATCAACTTAAAAGTGAGGTAGTAGAAAATACACAGATGACATGGGAAAGGATAACAAGAAAATACTTATACCTGCTGAGCCAGCACAATACGACCTTCACATTTGCCAGAAGTGCCAGAGAGAAGAGGAAGTGTGTAATTTCTTAACTGAACTACCAAGCTCCCAGTATTCAAGTAAACATTGCTTCCATATAATCTAGAGAATGGTATGTCGTTTTCTTGACAAATAGGATCAAGCTTTTTCAAGACTTCCATCAAACCAGCATCACCACCATCAACTGCCATCAAGCTTAAATCAAAATCTGTGGCACAAACAGAAAGAAGAGAGGTTCTAGCAGCACTTGGCTTAAAACCTGCCTGGAATCCCTCCCTACAGGAACCTGAACCCTCTGAAGGAACTAAATTTTGGCATGCCTGATAATACGATTGGAATGATCGCTTATGTATCTCTTCCTTCACTTTGTTAATAGCTAAAGGATCCTCAACATCAATTCCAACTCCATCAAAATACATCTTTCTTTTGTCTGAAAGATCACTTGTTTCTGCACCTTTAGAAGACTGAGTAGCTTTTTGGATAAAATCTTCAAAAAATTTCAATCTGACAGCCAACTCACAGGCTTCCTTCTTCACCAGCTGATAGTGTTCATCAAGCCAACCTTGAATTGGTTCTTCCTCAATATCCGCTGTTAGCCTGCGTATGCAAAATCTTATGCGGCCAAATTTTGGACTAGAATTTTTGGGCTTCAAGTTTTCTCTCTTTCCTGAAGAAAAGTTTTTAGCTTTGGCTACAGTTATAAGTCTCAAGCCTCGCAACATCTCTTCAATGGAATCATCTATGGCACGCAACTGTAGTTTGTATGGCATGCAAATATGCATATCAAGCCCTTGCACTACCCAGTCCCAAGGACCATCTGTCATTAGAGGGACTGCATTAGACAAATTTGAAGAGGCAGTAGGGATTCTTGAGATTTGCATTCTTGTAGTATTAAACACTCGAGATCCATTAAAAGCAAACATTAGCCCCTCAAGAAGCACACCTATACAGGCATTCTCGGAAAAAATTGACTGTGCCTCCAATTTAAAATCCACCCCATCTCCTACCTCAGCTGATATCGTCAACGTTTCCACATCAATAGCAAACATAGAATCCTTTTTCTTCTGCTTGTCAACAGTGTTAGACAGATTTATTTTATCACTCAGGCCACCATCTTTCACACTAAAGACGCCTTTGCTGTAACTGGTTTGATGTTCTTTATGCCTTTGTGCATATACCAGGGATCTCAACCGCAAATAAAGTTCATAAAACGATAGATGGATGTCAGGTTCCCAACCCAGTGAAATATCAGTAGCACTGAAGAGTGAACAAACATCAACTTCATTAAGACCACCAGATCTCCGTACAAGCTTTGCGTTGTGCATATCAAACAATGTGACCTTTGAACACGGTTTATGCTCCTCCAGATACTCCTGGTAGATGGATATTGCCCTTTCAAGTTCCATTTCGGTTGAGTGTTTATCCTTGTTGAGAGAGAAGCTAAACTGTGATATTTCAAGAGAGATTGAATACTTCAGTCTTTTACATTCTTCAGAAGCAGTAGACAGAATGGTAGCAATGCGTCGTCTGCCATCAGCCAATGAACTAAAAGTAATCCGGCCACCTTGTGATCCATAATTGACGGATTTAGGATCGTCAATAACTGTATTATCCAACCCTGTATAATCATAGAAATTTACACAGCAGCGTTCAAGATTAAGGTTCACAAGCCTAGTTCCTTTCCCAGATGTTTTGGATAGTTGCACTCCTCCGGTCTTACTCGTCTTTTTGCCGACAACAGATAATGTCTTGAAGAGAGCTTTGAAGGACATAGCATTTGTTATGAGAGATTCAACACGCTTAAAAGAAAAATAAATACCCATTCCAGTCACGTCTATTGAGAGTACCAATTTGCTTTTGCAACCAACCTCATTAGATGATGCCCTATCTCTTCTTCCCCAATCCAAGCTAAGTTTTGGTATATGCATCAAGGAACCAGAGTTTGGCTCTATTCCGAAAAGATTCTCTTTAAAGCATTCTTTGTACTCATCTGCCAAATGAAGATTCAATTCACCAAGTTCAACATGAATTGTGGTGCCCGAACTGGAAATGTTATTTGCAAACACATGTGATGACTGCGAACAGAACTGCAAAAAAAACAAAACACCAAAAACAAAATACTGATTAGCATTTAGTAAAATAAGGTCATGTGTTGCATCCGAAAATAAGAAAAGAACTATAAAAGCAAGAATGTAAAAAGACCCCGGTCCTATCCCGCGCCTACCAATTCAAGTTCAATTAATGTATGAAGTTCAAAACAAACGAAGAGAAATGTACAAGATGCAAATAACGGGATTGCAGCACAATAGCTTTGAATAATGTTCAACCACTACAGATATGCATGGATAAGGTTACTTACATGATACACTGGTAAATCATCAATACCATATAGCATAACAGTCATCTCAGGGGCTGAAACTGTGCCTGTCCACATAATGACTTTAGTATCAGTAGCTTTTGGTTTCTTAAGATTGTGAGGTGCCCCTTGTAGCACCACTTTTCTCTTTTTCAAGAAGTGAAGGCGCAACCATGGTTGTAGCCTAGAAATGTATAGATTGCACTGGGTGCCTCCCAGCTTTATATCAACTTCAGCTCTGATAGGTAGAACAGGCTGAAAAGAGAGCGTAGCAGTCAACATAATATGTAACAACATAAACTTAAATGGCTTAAAAACTATAACTCAAAACTGATGCATACCAACATAAAAGTCTGTTTTGCGTAAATGCATATGATACAAGAATAACATGACTTTCCTTAATGTGATACGAAAGAGATTGTCAAGTATTTAAATTAGATTAATCAGTATTTTGGAGATTGAAATAAAATTACTAACTGTCATGTAAGAACTAAAGCATGAAGTCTAAAAAAATAAAAACAACTAAAGCCATGATCTCATTGGCAAATCCAGGATTAAAACTACATACAGAGATCTAAGTAACGGAGATCACTTGTCTAAACTAAACTCCCTGCTGCACAACATATAAAAAATCGCATATCTAGAGCTCAAAACTGAAAACCTTATCTCTGTTATGCAAAGTAAGAGATCTGCTCCACAGACGTGTGAAAATAAAAGATACGAAACAAAAGATAATATGGCTTATGACACAGAAATGAAATTCTGCTGAATGAGCAGGAGAGATAAAATCTTAACTCAAAAATTTGCACTTCAAATGCATCCAGCAACAGTTCCATCATTGATACTTAAAATTATTTCTGAATCTACAGAAAATATTCTCTACGCTCATATTTCTGTGCTGGTATACTTATGTTACAACCATATAAAAGCCACATGAAAGAAATGATGAAAAACACTGAACTGCAGAAACATTGTTGATCGAAAATCAGTTGTAAAGATACAAATAAATGGGCCCAATTTTGACAAACAAGTGTATATAGTCAAATGCAAAGAACCTTGAAAAATAGAAAAAATAATGCCATGGCTTCCTAACCTGAATCGGGATGTAGATAAAAGAAACAACATCAACTTTCATAATCTCTACAATAGAGGACGCGACTTCTCTAAAAATCTGCAAAGAGTTACAAGAGCATAGCATTAGTAAATAATAAAATTTGAAAATCCATATCCGAAAGAGCTTACACAAACATACATGAATTTCACTGAGTTCCATTTGAACATCAAGACGTGTACTCTCCCCTGTGTCTTCAAAAGATTTTGATTTAACACTCCTAAGTTGAATTCCTGTGATGTTATTCTCAGCAACAAGATCAAATTCTCGATTGACACATCTGACATCCAATTTGGGTAAATGGACTGAAACCTGCTCAGTATGATCAAAGTGTCAGTAGAGTTTAGATGAAAGAAAACTCAACTTTCTGTATGAGATTAATCATTTCAATTCTGAAGACTCAGAGAAGACACGTAAAATAGAATACAGAAAAGTCACAAAACTACGAACACAACTGGCCATATCAATTTTCATTAAGCTAACTAACCATTTCAGGAAACGACGAAGAACATTTTGCCAGTGCTGCCAACAATTGATGCTCTTTATGAGGTTTCTTGGCAGATGAGTCAAAAGTAGTTGACGTTACATCTTCATCTGAATGAACAGTGGATGATGATTGTTTGCTCTTGGAAAACAAATCCTCATCAAAAGTCAGAGTTACGTCTCCAGATATAATTTCCACGTTCCGTAAAACAATACCTACTGCCCTAGATTCAGGAAACAAGTAACAAAAAATGCCAAAAGTGAGCAAACCATTGGTTGAGCGTATAGACTTGTCTTTTGAAACACAAGGGTGCAACAATATGAAAGGTCATAGAGCACTCTAGACAGTGCAACCTTCCCAGTGCAGTCTACAAAACTAATGCAATGTACCTGTCATGTCCAAACTCGGAAGAAAGAGAGAGTTCATCACAAAATAAAGTAGCAGTTGATCTGTCAGATGGGGTAGAGGATGCTTGGGAAGCAGAACACCTTTCAAAGCTTAAGCCAGATGACTGATCAGAAATTATGCGTGAATCACATAACTGAATCAGAATCGGCAGCACTTGCAGCTTAACATATAGATTTGGCTTCGTCCCGACATCTTTACAAATATCCAACTTCAGCTCCTTGACTTCCACTATTGCCTTTGGTGTCTGCATTTCACATAAAAAAAAAATCAAATCTCAGTCTTGAATTTGGAAGATAGTGGTAAACTCAAACCAATTACCTTCAAAACCATATCTGCGACAGAAACTGAAAGAAACCTTGCAATATTAGCCACCAACATCCACTTTCCCCTGCCTGACGTACGAGATCTCTGACTTTTGCCTTTGGGTAAATTTTTTGTAGAAGTTGAGGGCCTCATAACAACTTCAAAATCACATATCACGACTTGCAATTTTGGATCTCTGGAAAGAAAACCTACGCCAAGTTTGACCAAGGACTGGCGTAAGCTTAGTTTAACTTCACCAGCAGACACGGACTCAATTGCACCCTGGAAAACACCAAAGTTCAGATGCAAATCATCCTTGAAATAAACTTTGTTGACTCAAAAACATTAGCGAAGAACTGCTGTCTCAGGAGAAACACAAATAAATCATGCAAACCCGATACTACCACAGCACCAACAGGATTTCTCTATTATCTCATTCAGTCCCAAGAAAACAAAGAACGTAAAAAGAAGAGATAAAATCCACTACATAGATCCGTTCGAAGCTTCTACAGAGACATTATTTCTTAGCTACAGGAAAAAAACTTCTCTCCCTTGACAACAATGCTTTGATAACTAGACATCACAAAATAGTTTGCAGGTCATGCATAGTGCTTACCTTTTTAAACTTGACAACGACATCCCTGAGGCATTTCCAACCACCAACACGAAACACAACAGATGCTCCGAGCACTCGGCTAAGTATCCAGGCAAACAACCTGGAACAAAGTCTGAAGGAAAACTGAAAATATAAGCTAGCATCTTACTATTGGATAAAGTAAATTACACAGAGACAGAAGAAATATCAAACTGCATCAGCTAATACATATTGAAACGTAAACGCTATTAATCAGCTATTTCGAAGACGCAAACTCATGAGCGAAATTATGAAAATCTGTACCCACAAGCAACCGTTTATCTCGAATTACATGAGCTGATCTGAACTTATTTCATCAGTAGAAGAAGAATCAAACCCCATAATTTTTAAGATGGGAACAGAAATTGAAAGAAGAAGAAAAAACGAGGAAGGACTCACATGAAGATCATCCACAAAAAGATGGAAACAATCAGGAACCCGAAGAAGAACTTAGCAGGTGAAGCCGCCATTTCAACGACCTCCAGAGAAAACTAACTCCGCCGAACAAACGGCTAATTCTCACTCGCAGCCGGCACTGGAACAAACGATTTCAAAGCAGAACATCATTTTCACTCTCGAGTCCACGAGGAAAAACCTAATCGTTCAAAATCAGTTAAAATTCCGCGAGAATGTGAGACTATAAGGAGGAAGATCCGATCGGCGAGGTTTAGCAGTGTGATCGCTAGAGAGAGAAGAGAGAGAGAGAGAGAGAGAGAGAGAGAGAGTGTGTTTGGCTGGTCTGATGGATGACCATGTGTGACTGGTGACGGGTGTGAGGAGGTAAATATAATCAGGCGTGGTAAGGTGTACCGTAAGGTCAGTTGTTTAAGGACTGAATTTCCAACTTGGTCCCTTTGGACTGGGATAAGTGTGGTCAGTGACTCAAAAGAGTTAATATGGGCTTGTTCTTTTGCAGATCGCTGCGACAAGCAGACAGGATCGAGAGACGCTGTGACATGCATAAAGCCATGAGAGAAGAGAGTTTGAGTCGATGTTATTTTTAGCGTCTCCGTAATTGCCGTATAGGAGCCGCAACAACAGAGATAAATAGTGGTGAAAAGAAAAAATGAAAGATGCGCAAGAGTTTTTGTGGTCGCTTATCGTTATTGCTGCGTTTCTTCAACGAACATGGCCTATGTCTTAGTGACTCTTTTTAGTCTTAGTCAAGGTTCATTGTTTACTCCCATCACAGTGAATAATCAATAATAACAATATTTTATCTTTATATATTAGGTATCTTTCATTTTTTTTTTTATTATTTTTTTTTCCAATAGTAGTGTCTTCCGACTTCTTGTCTTGCGGCATACTCCCAATATTCGGCCTCTAGGCTTTCCCTTGCTTTCGGCTCAAACTATCATATTGCCCTTAAACCCAAGGATTTCCCATGGCTTACATTTCACACCTTATTTTTCAGGTTCGATCCAAAACTGGGGAATAATATTTTTCCCTTTTGTTCAGCACAAAGAAAGATTTTCCCCGTGATTCTTAAGGCTTGTCGTGATTTCGTTAAGGTTTTTGTACATTCTGGCACACTCGCATGAGACTTTTTTCATCTCTCAGCTTGTCGTGTTTGAGGTTCTCTTGCTTTCTGGCTTACTATCCCTTGTGTTCTACCATATGAATTTGAATCGAGGGTCGTTAGAGAAGCTCTTTACGATTTTATTGCAACGATTAGGAAAGGATATTAGCGGCCCAATAAAGTATCATTATATTTGAAAAAGAAGCAAGATATCTTGAGATCTAGGCCGAATCATTTGGCGCAAGCAATTTCTTTTTTCTCTTTTTTCTTTTGCCATTTAGTATTTTCCTCTCCCTTTTCCTTCTTCCACATCATTATCCCCTTTTGCTCTCTGTTCATTTCTTCTTGCACGATCATCGCTTCTATGTTTCTAGCTTTCGCTTCCAGCTATCAACAGTCGTGATTCAAGGTGAAGTCGCCTCCCTCTTCTCTTCCTTTTCTTTTAGACCAAAACCAGTAGATCTTGCTAGGTTTTTAAGAGTTTTTATGTTTTTTTAGCTAAGATCGGGGCTCATTTTTAGGTAGATGGAAGGCTCTCCTCAAGAATTCTCTCATGTAGCTTCTACCTCAGTCAACGATAAGGTTCGCCAGAGGCGTCTCTTGAGAGCGCCCTTTTCCTCTGACTCTGATGCTGAATCAGAGAACCCCATCATCCTAAGCCCATGTCTGATCCCCATATGCTCTTTTCCTGGTCCTTCTCTTCATAAGGTCGGTCCTTACTCCTCAGTCAAGATAGAGGGTTTAGTTGACTTCAGGCAGGATTACTTTCTCCCTACATCGATGATTCTTAGAGCTCCTCGTGATGACAAATGTGCATCAGAGGGGATTTTTGATGAGATAGTTGTATACAAAGGCTATGTCGAAGCAGGTTTGAGGGAGAGACTCCCTGCCTTGGTCATGAAGGTGGCAAAGTACTTTAGCATCTGCCCTTTGCAACTAATTCCACGTGTCTCCTTAAGTATTTCATAGATCATTCACATGAGTTATGGAATTTGCATGGCATCATATGTTGAACTAACTGTGTGCATATTTCTTACATAGTCCGAACCACTACTTGTGATTGATTCCATTGTAGAAAATGTTCTATAAGTTATTTTCAGAGAAACCATGGTTTGGACATTTTCTAGTGCCCTACTTAAATCTCTCCAATGCTTGAAAAAAGAATTCGGTTGGTCCTCGTTGAAAACCTAAGATTTAGCTCATTATATAGCTCGATCTTTTCTTAGTGTAGAATTGATTTTGGAATCCTCCTTTGTATTCGTCACAAGTGGAGAAAATATCGCATTTGTTTCTTCTTCTTCTTCGTCTTCATTTTTCTCTTTTTCTTTGGGACTTTCTCTAATAACTCTTCTCTGAGATTCGATACTCACTGTAATTAGAGAGTTGTTTCTACGTGTATACTAAATTTAGATTTGGAGTTTTTTTGTGAAAATTAATCCAGTTTGTTCATTGTTTTTTTTGATAATCAGATATGAATAAATTTCTACATCACAAACCCAATTCGGTTTCGACGCACTCCAGAGCATATTTGAACGTTTTGGATGCGGTAATTGTCAAGAGGGATCAGGGTAGAACTCATATTATATTGCACAACTATCCAAACAATTGAAATCACGAAATTGTTTGCTTAAAACTCAAATCATTTATAATATTTGGTTGAATGCAACCCCATATCCTATATTTAATAAAAAAAATACATAAAATAACTCTACAAAACATATTTATTACTAGGATAATATTTGTTTACTAAACTAACTCTAATCTTTTTGCAAATGACAATTAGGCGTAAATGTTCATCTTATTAACAGAAATATCATTTTGATTTATCTCCACTAAATAATTCAAAAGACCTTAGTAAACCCTAAAAAACTAAACTAACATCGTGTTGGGTATGTTTTCAACACATGAAACAATATTTAAATTTATAAGGCCATCCGCATTAGGGGTTCATGGGAAAGGTTCACACACTTTCCCAAAAAAAACAAAAAAGGTGAAAAATCATGAACTCGCCCCTTGCAAGTTCGTTGGAGTGAACTTTTGCCATGAACCTCTCGTGGGCCCCACGCCACGTGGCGGCCCACGATTGGTCTAAATTAATTTTNAAAAAACGAAAAAAGATAAAAAAAATCAATTTTTTTTTAGTGAACCCCCTATGGATTCACTAATGTGGATGCCCTAAAGCCCTTTTATATTACACCGCAAGATTACAGTTGTACGTTGTAATACAAAAGGGTAGAACCCACATAGTCAAAAGATTCAAAGATGAGCTAGATAAGAAGATCAAAGAGTTGGAAAGCATTCCTGGAAAATTGGTGTCTAGTGCCAATGGAACTAACACAAAGATGGAAGATGATCAGCTTGATGCAAAGGCAAATATAGGAAGAGGAGATCATGACACTACTGAGATTCGAGATATAAAGATCAATCTTGATCTTTTATGTTCTCATCTCGAAGACATCGATAAGAAAGAATTGGTGAATGAAGAGAATTCCACCATACTCGTCAAGGAGCTTAATGAGATGAAGGGAGAGTGTATAACTATTGATTCCCAACCATTGGATGATCAAAACTAGCCCCAAGGAGCGGATCATTGGGTGATCGTAAAGCAAACAACAAGAATCCAAGCCACAAGTTTGAGAAATCGACCTCGTTTTGACCTCTCGTAGAGAGACATTTCTGTTAGGCGAAGTGGTACACCTCAAAACATTGATTCATACTATATTGCTTCATTTATCAAGCTACCAACTGATGATCCAGTGAAAATTTCCATAGAAAAGGAATGGTAAAAGTCCAAGCCCTCACGAACCACCAAGGAACCCGAGTTGACGGTTCAAAGGCGGTCACAATCCCTTCTAACAACATTAAGACTCAAGTAAGAAGCCTACAATCTTACATATACTAGAAGATCCAAGACTCTTCATCATCAGTTTTTCCATCCACGGGATGAAATTTAAGAAACCTTTATGTCATTCTGGAGCTAGAGTGAAAATTATGCCGGTTGACATTGCACGCCAGTTAGGATTCAATCAACTCGAGACTTCAGGAACAAACATACTGTTCGTTGATGGCTCAAGAAGAAGACATGCAGGTAGGCTACAAGACGTCCTAATAAGAATTGGCAATAGACCCTTGCCCACAAACTTCCAAGTAATAGGACTTGATAAAGATAATTGAATATCTTTGATACTTGGAAAGAGTTTCTTAGCAATTGTGGAAGCTGTTATGGATTGACCAAATGGACGCATGAATTTTTTCATGTTGAAAAAGAACTTTTCTACAAGCTAGTGCCTAGGGATACCCAACAATGGAATTAAGATGTCCTCAACCGATTTATAACATTACAATGGAGACAGAAGCACAAGAACAAGTGGAAACTTCATCACAAGGATCTAGTACAAGAGGAAGGGGTCCAACAAACTCTCCACTGGGGCATCATCACGTCTTAAAATACCTAGGAGTCGAGATAATAGACTATAAACAAGCGCTTTATTGGTGATAACCCATACATTTTATTTCTTTAATTTCATTTTATTTTGATTTTTAAACTTTGACACTAAGATTATGTTGGTTAAATTTGGTATTATAACTTTTAATAAATGTTTTAATGTTTTAATACTTTGTTTTTCATAGGAACTTATTTTATAAAGGAAGAAAATTGGAGAGAAATCAATCCAAACATGTGTGGGACGTTCATATCATCCACCGGGCCATGGAATTATAGCTCCAGATTACGCCAAAAAGGAGGCCCCGACCGGTGGTGAGGCTTATGTGCCTCGGCCACGACAAGGCCACTGGCTGCTTCCATCGGTCGCAAAGAGAAACATGGTGTGAACTGGTGGAAAAAGTCCCACCTACCGATGCTAAGCATCCCTACAACCATACCTCTCAAATCGATCCCACTGGCCGTCCGACACATTTTGAATGAACCGGTGTAGAGAATCCCGCCAACCAATGCTGCCCCTTGCATGTCTATACCTCACCCACTCCCTGCCACCGGTTCACAGACTCAACAAGTGAAAACCTTCGCTAACCCCAACTGACTCTCTTCCCCTCCATCGCCGACCACAACTATTTTTTGGGCCAAATCCAAAGTAAACCTTCCCCGCAGCCGGACTACTACTTTCCAAACTTTTCCCCTATCCAACCACACATTTTTATCCAATCCAACCCACCCATTCTCCCATCCAGACGAGAATATAGTAGAGAAACACACCCAAACGCCTGTTTTCACATTTTTCTTGGCCGCATCATGTAGAAACTCAAATCCTTCAAGATCATCGAGCCAAATCAAGATAGATGCATCATTTTATGGTGATTTCATGGTTGGAATGTTAATAACACAAGGATACAAACTTTTAGCTATATGGAGCCTATACCGAGCCAATTTTACAACTCGGCCAAATCATTGCAGCCAAACACAGAATCAACCAAGTTTTTCTAGCACCTCATATAGAATCTAAAGGACATTCTAAGGTTTCAACACATCCTTAAAGACCCTAAAATACAAAAGCGAGCACATGGAGCAAAAATTGCAATAATTTGGACATCGAGGGAACTCCAACAAAAAACTTCAGTTTTATTTCACACCAAGAAATATTGTGTTCATATTAATGTTTTTTTGCAGTTATCAAGAATCGATCAAGGCAAAAGTCGTTCATCATCACTATCATAGGCTCAAAAATGCGAACAAAAGGACGAAACCACAACCAAAGTATCTCAATAGCAATCTTGACCAAACCAATTGTCTTGCATGATAATCCTCATAACAATACACCAGAACCTCATGGTAAATTGGCTGGAAGGAATGAACATACGATTTTGGCTCAACAGAGACACAAAACTGAAGAATCCGACTTATTCATAACTCTTTCTAGGAGTTGAATCAAGTCATACAATTGAAGACGCCAAAATAATGTGGGAATATTATGAAGAATTGCCAAAATAGTTTTGGAGGCGCTTACACTTTATCTTGGACCACTGATTGGCCATAAACCGAAGAAAACTCGATCAGGACAAAATCAATCTCCGCCGAGCGAACCAAGCTGTCAAATTAATAATTTACTACTTAGTAGCCTATGGAGAAGGTGTTCCTCAAGAACGGTCATAATCAAACCAACCTAGTTCCCTTCAAGATGAGCCAAACCGAGCATTCTGGTGATATTAAACTCGGCAACAAAAAAATTGGTGTGAGCACTTTATTTATACTAATGAAATTTTCTATTCTGCAATAAGTTTTCAGTTTGGTTAGAGTGATGTATTCGTATTTTATAGGTTTTTATTGTAGTTTTATTCGAGATAAATGGTTAGAGTTTTGTAACACCAACTACCTATGTTTAACGATTATAGACACTAACTTCCGTTGAGTTTTGAATCCTAAACATGCATTCTAAATGGGATTGATTTGCTCACAAATTACTTACACATCAACTTCCATTGGTCTAAGATAATTTGCTCATTTATCTTTCTTTCAGGAATTTCGTCGAACACTTTCGTTGCGGAAACTATCTTAAGATCATGAACTAGGTGACCAAGCCAATTCAAGCAATAAACAGAAAGATAAGCGAAGATCAATTGATAATTCCCCGATCTAACAACCTAACAATCACAGATTCATGAAATCCCCTATGAGAAACCCTAAACCCAACTATAGAACTACTCACACATGCCAATTAAACAATCACCAAACAAATCAAAGAGAGACATGATTGTTATTCAATAAAAGACAAAGAAAGTGTTTAGAATTCTTCTCTGATTTGAAGTACAGAAGTGGATCATCTCGCTTAGGTTTTAAAGGTTCTCTCTTGCTCAAAAAACTCAGAAAAACGATATAATGAAAACTAAAACACGAGTCTTGGTATTAAACATGTAATTGGTTCTCTAAATCTCGATTTGATACTAAAATTTTGGTCTGCGTCGTGACAAGATCGATCGATCCTTGGAAAGGGATTGATCGATCCCTGTCATTCTGCCTGGATGCTTCATTTCTTCAAAGACGCTTCCTTTAATGCCTGTTATCCATCCAAAATGTGATCTTTCCGCATAATCAAGCTCGTCACTTGTAAAAACACTTAAGAACACAAAACCGCTCAAAAGAGAACCAAATACATATTAAAATACCATATATCTCGAATAAAACTACAATAAAAACCTATAAAATACGAATACATTAAATCCCCTAGACTTGAATCTTTGCTTGTCCTCAAGTAAAAGAGAACCAAATACATATTAAAATACCATATATCTCGAATAAAACTACAATAAAAACCTATAAAATACGAATACATCAAATCCCCTAGACTTGAATCTTTGCTTGTCCTCAAGTAAAGTAAACGAAGATTAAGCTTACATGAAAAGAAGTTTGAAAACAAAATGGACCTTGTGCTATTAGTAGACTTTACTCTGCACTACATTCGCTGACCATATAGACCTGAGACGGTTAGAACATTCTCCCCAAGAGTCTCTGCTTGACCTCCCAAGCCCATCCATACTCCAAACTCTAAACCTACAAGCTTAGCATTCATGTTAATAACTCTCTACATTCATTCAAATGAGCGTGAGACTTTTTCATCAGAGAACTCGTCATCAAGAGTATCAAACTAGGTAATCAAATGGCTTTTAATGGTGGGGTTTAAGGTGTTTCGGGGTATCAAATCTGCGACGGGATGCAAAACATTATTAAAAATCGCAGGAGAGAGATAATATATTGACATACATGACCCCCTAACTACCTAAGTACAAACCACCAAGTCAAGGTAAACCAAACATGTGCAATCTTCAGGGTGCATTTAAAGAACTAAATAACATGTAAATACTGATTTCAAACCTAGATATAAATAAATAAATTGAAATTTTTGTTTTATCTATTTATTTATTTATTTTTATTTTATTTATATACATACATAAATTTGGTAGAAGTCAGCATTACAGAGATATTTTCAATCATATAACAACCCTACAACATGAAGAAATGCAACACATCCATCTAACCCTCTAAAACGCCCAACACCGAGAAAACAAACACTCAAGACCGTGTTTAAACCACCTAAATTGTTCAATCATACCTAAGTAATTTGAAGGATCATGTCTACCTTATTCTCTCCATTGGTTTCACACATGTGTGCATATAAGATCAAAGAGAAATGCATGGGGATTAAACGAGATAAGGTGAAGGTGTGGTGCCAATATAAAAATGAGTCTGTCACTCAGGATTACCGAAAAGAGTGGAAGAATAATGAGGATGTAATCCCGAATTATTGGTTTGATTTCCTGATTTTAAGTTTCTGGATCAAAGCAATTAAGTTCATTAATAGTCCAGATAAATAGAGTTAAAAACAGTTTTGACAAAAGCTTGAGTTCCAAAGATTTCTGGCGGGGAGTTTGGTCATTAGGTATTCCGGTTTTCCTGCGCTAAAAGCTCAAATGAAATGGTCAATAAGAATAAAAATGAAGTGCAGTGCGTAGAGTCAATAGTTTAAAATCATCATAAAGCACACAAAATCCATAGGAACTGACTCAATAAAACATGAAAACTGATTTAAAATGAAACACCAAAAGAAAAGAAAAAGCATAAGTAGCCTCCCTCAGACTTATCTCACACCGTCTCGGTGTGAAACAAATCCAAAGAAGGGGTAAGTAGCAAATAAAAAGATAAGTCCAAATAAAAATAAAACCAAAAGAGAAGGAAAAAGAAAAGAATGTCCACTGTGCGGCTCTGGAACTGTTGGCAGTGGGCTTGGCTCTTGGTCTGGCTCTGGGACGCCTACCTGCCTCTCCGGAGGTGTAGTTTTCTCTCCTTTTCGAGCACTCCTCGCTCCATTTAGCCTCCTCTCGCGCTAGTGTCGCGCGTGTCTCACGTTTCTCCTCCTCATCAGTCTCCTCATCATCTGTCTCCTCATCCTCATCATCATTTGCATCGCCTGAAGCTGCTAGTGGCGTTGTGCACCTCATAACATCCTCTCTAACTGGCCTTCGAGGAGAACAAGAAAGTAGAAGCCCTATCCTCGAGAGTACCCTAGCAAATCGCAACATAAGGGAACTCGTCCGCTGATGACTCTGCACCGTCCAAGCTTTGAACTATGAGGCTGAAACAACATATGTCGGTGGTGGGTCTTCAATGACATAACGGTTGGCGGGATGTGAGACATCAGTCTTCCTGAAACGCTCATGCAATTTAGACTTTGGACTTGGCTTGGGCACAACTCCGGCTTTATGCCTACCCATATCCTACGAAAACGAACACATGAGAAACAAATTAGTATCAAATTCAAAATACCACAAACACGAAAATTATCCTCTCTATTGCAAAGAGCGATGTTCCTATAAAAAGCAAAGTCATAGACATCAAGACCATGCATCAAAACAGTTCACAAAAGCAAGAACATCATCAAGTTATCCAATTTTTGTTTTGCATTCATAGTCCACGTGTAACTCATCAAAATCATCGCAACCAAACACTAAAACTTGTATAAATCAGTCACATAGAGGCCACAAAAGAGTAATATCATAAAAAATAAAGGCAAGTCATCCAGAATAGGCATCCTCGCAAACTTCTGGCGTCTGAAATGCGAATTAAGAAAATCAGCAAATTCATCCCTCAAATAACTTAATTCACGTGCAATCCTACTTCTAAACATCATATAACATGTATATAGCATCATTCATGGACCAAATATAGAGTAAAAATCAAGGAAACAAAAGTTCCCGAAATCACCTTAAAAAGTGACAAAATAGAAGTTAGGATTGTGTACACATTTCTTCGATTCAACAAAAACTGATCCGATAGAATGAAAGAGGAAGAAAAACTAATGAATTTAGACCCCAAAAAGCACTCTGATCCGTGAAGAATTGTGAGAGAAATCGAATTGGGGGTGAAAGTTTCGTTTTAGAGAAAAATAGAAAAATGAGGAAGAACTTGTTGGTTTCGTTATTTTATCATGGTATAATGACAAGATCGATCCCTGTGCAAGGATCGATAGATCCTTTTCCTTCTGTCCAGGTGTGTCTAAAGCATGGATCAATCGATCGATCCATGTCCTTCTGTCCATACGCTCCTTTTTCTTGCATTCCAAAGCCAAAAACACGCAGAAATCAAAAACACCAAAAACGAAAAAAAACACTAAAATCCTAGCTAAATGAAAACAAAATCTACCTAGTGGGTTGCCTCCTACTCATCGCTTGTTTAAAGTCTCGAGCTTGACTGTAATGCGATCAGATGACTAGTGGATCCGTTAAAGGAATTAGCATTCCTTCTTCGGGTGGCGCGTTTGCAATGTATGGCTTCAATCTTTGGCCATTCATCGTGAATCTCCGTCTGTTATCTTCAAGAATGACAACTCCATATGGTCGAACCTCAACAATCATGAATGGTCCCGACCAACATGATTTGAGCTTACCTGGAAAAAGTTTCATACGTGAGTTAAATAAGAGTACCTGATCTCCCGCAGCGAAATGGCATGAAATGATTCTCTTATCATGGAATGCCTTTGTCTGTTCTTTGTAAATTCATGTGTTCTCATAGGCATTCAGGCGTATCTCATCAAGTTCATTGATCTGAATCATCCGCTTCTCAGCTGCAGGCTTGATGTCGAAATTCATCAACTTTGTAGCCCGTAATCCATTATTTTCTAACTCGACAGGAAAATGAGAGGACTTCCCATAGACCAAATGATATGGAGTTGTGTCTAGAGGAGTCTTAAATGCATTGCGGTATGCCCATAATGTTGCATCAAGCTTCACAACTCAATCTTTCCACGTCTTGCCAACTATCTTCTCCAAGATACCCTTAATTTCCCTGTTGGAAATCTCTACTTGACTACTAGTTTGAGGATGATAAAGTGTAACTACCTTATGTCGAACTTTGTGCTTCTTCAACATATTCTAAAACAGCTTTTTGATTAAATGGGATCCCCCATCACTGATGATAACTCTGGGAATTCCAAATCGCGGGAAGATCACCGATTTAAGCATCTTTGAGACGACCTTGGCATCATTTGTAGGGCTGGTCAGCGCTTCAACCCATTTGGATACATAGTCCAC
The DNA here is from genome assembly GCA_900406275.1 of Anastatica hierochuntica. NCBI lineage: Eukaryota > Viridiplantae > Streptophyta > Magnoliopsida > Brassicales > Brassicaceae > Anastatica > Anastatica hierochuntica. Next base: position 28,121 of record OVAN01003064.1, read on the forward strand.
AACAACCAAGATGTATTGATTTCCACAGGATGGTGGGAATGGTCCCATCAAATCAATACCCCATACATCGAATACCTCAACTTCCAGAATAAAGTTTTGAGGCATCTCGTTCCTTTTGCTGATATTGCCTTTTCTCTTACAGGCATCACACTTGGAAACAAAATCATGGTTGTCTTTGAACTTAGTAGGCCACAAGAAACCTGCTTGTAGTACCTTCGAAACCGTCTTGAAGGTAGCGAAGTGTCCAACATACTCTGAACCATGGCAATGGTAAAGAATACCCTGCACTTCTGACTCTAGAATGCACCTGCGAAAAAGTCCATTAGAACATCTCTCGTAAAGAAACGAATCATCCCAAAAGTAATGTCTGACGTCTCTGAGGAACTTTTTCTTCGTGTAGCCTGCGAAATTTGGTGGCTCTACTTCGGAACTAAGATAATTCAAAAAGTCTACGAACCAAGGATTCTCATCATGAATCTGTCTAATGGCAAAAATATCCGCTTCATTCAGATACTCATCCTTCTGCAAGGTGACCATGTAGACATTCTTCTCTGGAAGACTATCATCATATGGAGTCTCAACTTCCACTCACATACGAGAAAGGTGATCAGCAACACCATTCTCGATGCCTTGTTTGTCCCGAATTTCCAGATCAAGTTCCTGTAACAACAATATCCATCTTAACAGTCTCGGTTTAGCATCCTTTTTAGACATAAGATACCTCAAAGCCGCATGATCGGTGTGAACAATGACTTTGGATCCCACCAAATATTGTTTGAACTTCTCAAATGCATAAACCACATCCAATAACTCCTTTTTTGTAGTTGCATACTTGATCTGAGTGCCATCAAGTGTTCTGCTGGCATAGTAAATCACATGGAGCTTCTTATCTTTTTTCCGACCCAACATTCCTCCTACTGCGTAGTCACTAGCGTCACACATTACCTCAAAAGGTAAATCCCAATCTGGTGGTTGCACAATTGGAGCGCTGACTAGTGCCTCCTTGATTGTCTGAAAGGCTAGCAAAGAATCAGTATCAAAATCAAATTTAGTATCCTTACAGAGTAATCGAGTAAGAGGTCGGGCTATCTTGGAAAAATCCTTGATGAACTGTCTGTAGAACCTTGCGTATCTAAGGAAGCTATGAATATCCTTGATAGATGTAGGAGGTTAGGCTCGTCATCACTTCTATCTTGGCTCTGTCAACTTCGATGCCCCTCTTTGAGATCCTATGGCCAAGAACAATTCCATCCTCCACCATAAAGTGACATTTCTCCCAGAAAAGTCAGTTAGTAAATGAAGAACCATATACAAAAAGGTCATCCATAAAAACTTCCATGATATCTTCAATCAAATCAGTAAAGATAGACATCATGCAGCATTGGAAATTCCATGGTGCATTGCACAACCCGAATGACATTCTCCAGTAAGCATATGTCCCATAAGGACACGTGAATGTCTTCTCTTGGTTTGCCGGGTGGATGGGAATATGAAAGAAACCTGAATAGCCATAAAAAAAACAATAATAAGGATGATTGGCAAGTTTTTCAAGCATTTGATCAATAAAAGGAAGTAGAAAATAATCCTTTCTCGTGGCCGAGTTCAGCTTCCTGTAGTCAATGCACATCATGTGGCCTGTGATAGTCTTGGTGGGAATGAGCTCGTTCTTCTCATTAGTGATGACAATGATCCCATCTTTCGTTGGTACCACATGTACTGGATTCACCCATTTGCTGTCAGAGATGGGAAAAATCACACCTACACCCAAAGTTTCAGAATCTCCTTCTTGACAAGGTCTATCAGCTTAGGATTGAGTCTCCTTTGATGTACGATAGAAGTCTTGGATTCATCCTCCAAGTGGATCCTATGCATACAGAGATCTGGAGAAATACCTGTGATATCATCCAAAGAATATCTCAATGCTTTTCTGTACTTCCTCAACTTCGAAAGAAGTAAGGCAGTCTCAACATTGTTCAAGTTAGCAATGACAATAACAAGATATGTAGAATTGAGGCCTAAGAAAACGTACCTCAATCCCGCAGGCAATGGCTTGATCTCGAGTTTCAGAGTTTTCAGCTCGCTCCAATCAGATTCTAAACTCGCCACTATAGCAGTAGATGCGGCAGGTGATGGCTCCTTGAGCTTGATGTATGCGACTTGCTTCTCAATAGTAGGTGCTGAATCTAGCAATGCGAAAACCTTAGAAGTGTCTTTATTCAGGAACTCATATTTGCTCTCAATCTGAGTCAAAGAAACTCGTAGTGGGTCCTCTGTGTATAATTTTTCAACAGAGTCTTCGATTACATCAACAAGCGTGTCGACCCATAACATGTGGCCATCATTGGTAGGCTTCTTCATGGATATCTCAATGTTGAACTTCATAGTCAACTTTGTCGAAGCTTTAAATTTGTAATGACCTAACAACCGCTCCTAGCCCGCAA
>OVAN01003065.1:0-30559 GCA_900406275.1 Anastatica hierochuntica
ACAAGGTTTAGGGTTTACGTTTTCGTATATTCTCGGATATTTGAAAGTGCTAATACCTACTACGATAATCTTCCTTGAATGTTTTTCATATACTCGACGATATCATCAAAGATGTAAAGAAATGACGAATGTTCATATCAATCATTCTGAAAGTTATAACGTTATAAGGTAAAAATCGTTTTTGTATAACTTAGAAAACACACATATTTCTCATTTTATTCTTTTGTTGTTTTTATGTATTTTTGTAATAATCATTTAGATAACCGGGTGTTTCGCGTTAGTTTATGTAATTTAGGGTTTAGGGTTACACTTAATTGCTAGGAATTTGCGAGGATTCCTAGCAATTTCCTAGCAATTTTGCTAGGAAATTGCTAGGAATCTTCGCATATTCCTAGCAATGTATTTAAATATATATTAATATTAATTACAAGGTTTAGGGTTTATGTTTTTGCATATTCTCGGATGTTTTAAAGTGTTGATACCTACTACGATAATCTTCCTTGAATTGTTTTCATATACTCGACGATATCATCAAAGATGTAAAGAAATGACGAAGGTTCATATCAATCATTCTGAAAGTTATAACGTTATAAGGTAAAAATCGTTTTGTATAACTTAGAATTACAGATGTTTCTCCTTTTATTCTTTTGTTGTTTTTATGTATTTCTGTAATAATCATTTAGATAACCGGGTGTTTCGCGTTAGTTTACGTAATTTAGGGTTTAGGGTTTAGGGTAATACTTAATTGCTAGGAATTTGCGAGGATTCCTAGCAATTTCCTAGCAATTTTGCTAGGAAATTGCTAGGAATCTTCGCATATTCCTAGCAATGTATTTAAATATATATTAATATTAATTACAAGGTTTAGGGTTTATGTTTTTGCATATTCTCGGATGTTTTAAAGTGTTGATACCTACTACGATAATCTTCCTTGAATTGTTTTCATATACTCGACGATATCATCAAAGATGTAAAGAAATGACGAAGGTTCATATCAATCATTGTGAAAGTTATAACGTTATAAGGTAAAAATCGTTTTTGTATAACTTAGAAAACACACATGTTTTTCATTTTATTCTTTTGTTGTTTTAATGTATTTTTGTGATAATCATTTAGATAACTGGGTGTTTCGTGTTAGTTTACGTAACTCAGGGTTTAGGGTAACACTTAATTGCTATGAATTTGCGAGGATTCCTAGCAATTTTCTGGCAAAATTTGCTAGGAAATTGCTAAGAATCCTCGTAAATTCCTAGCAATTTATTTAAATATATATTAATATTAATTACAACCTAATTTTCCATTACGCTCGCAAATTCTTCGCAATTTTTGCGAAGAAATTGCGAAACAATTGTGAGGAAAGCGTGATCCCTCGCTAATTCCTAGCAATTTTGTCGCAAATTTGCGACTGTTAATTTTTCATCGCATTTTAGTCGCAAATTTGCGAGGAACTCGCTAGGAATATTTTTCCTCGCAAATTTGCGACGAAATTGCGATCAAAATATTTTCTTTAGCTGATTGGTCGCAATTTCCTCGCTAATTTGCGAGGAAATTTTTTTCGTCGCAAATTTGTGTGTTTTCTTGTAGTGAGAGACAAATACTTTAACTCCATGTGCTTAGCACCTTTCGAGTACTTATCATTCTTTGAAAAGACTTCTCAATGTTGTCGACAATACAAAGTCCTGAGATAAAGTTCCGCAGCCACAATGCATGAATCGTGGCCTCAAAGCATGCCACGAATTCGGCCTCCATAGTGGAAGTAGCAATGACATACTGCTTTCCACTCTTCCATGATATTGCTCCCTCAGCTAATAGGAACAAATAGCAAAACGTTGATTTTTTACTATCAATGCATCTGGCATAGTCTGAATCTGAATATCCAATGATCTTTAGATGATCGGATCTCCTATATGTAAGTATGTGCCCCTTGGTGCCTTGTAAGTACTTTAGAACCTTCTTTGCAGCTTTCCAGTGATCCATTCCGGGATTACCCAACATTCCAACAGAAAAACTAATATCTGGTCGAGTACATGTCTGAATATAGTTCGAACTCCCAACCACTGATGCATAAGGAACTCTTACCATTTCTTTACGCTCCAAATCATTTTTAGGACATTGTATTTTACTGAACTTGTCCCCCTTATGAATTGGAGTTATCCCTGCGGAGCATTTGTCCATCTTACATCTCTCTAAGCTTATTATTATATCCTTTCTAAGATAAACTTAACAATTCTTGTGATCTATCTCGAAAGATTTCAATTTTGATCACATAAGATGCCTCACCCATATCTTTCATTTCAAATTTCTTAGAGATACTTTTTTATATCATGTAGCATGCCCATGTCATTCGCAGCAAGCAAAATGTCATCAACATACAAGACTAAAACCACAAACTTACTCCCACGGAGCTTCATGTAAATACATCGATCAACGATGATCTCTACAAAACCATATGATGTGATGGTATCATTAAACTTTATTTACCATTGTCGGGAAGCTTGTTTTAGTCCATATATTGAATTTCTCAGCTTACACACCAGATTTTCCTTTCCTATGGCCACAAACCCTTCAGGTTCGTCCATATATACTTCCTCATGAAGCTCTCCATTCAGAAAGGCGGTTTTTACATCCATTTGGTGAAGCTCAAGATCGTAATGAGCCACCAAAGCCATAAAAATCCTAAGAGAATCCTTCTTTGAAACTGGAGAGAATGTCTCTTTATAGTTAATGCCATCTTTCTGTGTGAATCCTTTAGTAACAAGGCTAGCCTTGTATCTTTCAGTGTTACCTTTTGAGTCGTATTTAGTCTTAAAGACTCATTTACAACCAACGGGTTTGAAACCATCAGGAAACTCTACTAAGTCCCATACATAATTATCACCCGTAGATTTTATTTCTTCTTTTGAGGCATCAAACCACTTTTCGAAATTGTCACTCTCCATTGCTCTTTAGAATGATATCGGATCTTCATCCATGCTTAAGTCACATTCACTTTCAATAGCATAAACGACATAATCATTTGTAATGACGGATCTTCTTTCTCTTTCAGATCACCACAAAGGTACTTTTGGTTCATTATTCTCTTCTTGAATTGTGACAAGTTCATTAAAAGTATGTTCAGCTAGTGGGATTGGCACATCATTATGTTGTTCTATTGTGTCATTAGACTCGGATGCAACAATAGGAATAACTACCTCAGGTGGAACTACAGGTGAAGGAACTTCATTCTACACTTCATTAATGTCCACATTTCGTGGTTCTCCACTCCCACTAGTTTCACCGTTTTCAATAAACCTAGTATTACCTGATTCAATTATTCTCATACTATGGTTAGGACAGTAAAATATGTACCCCTTTGATTTCTCAGGATAACTAATGAAAAATCCACTGACGGTCCTAGAATCAAGTTTCTTTTCATGTAGATTATATAGTCGTATTTCTGATGGGCAACCCCAAATACGTAGATGTCTTAAACTAGATTTCCTGTCGGTCCACAATTCGTAAGGGGTCTTAGGAACCATGTTCAGCACATATGTTGCAGTTTTTAATGCATATATCCACTAAGAAAAGGGTAAAGAGCAATTACTTAACATGCTCCTAACCATCTCTATCAGAGTACGATTTCACCGCTCAGCAAAACCATTCTGTTGAGGAGTACTAGGCATCGTGTATTGTGCACATATACCTTTACTTTCAAGTAACTTTGCAAATGGACCTGGAAATTTCCACTTTTGCTGAATTTTCCGTAGTACTCACCACCTCTATCAGATCTCACTACTTTTACTTTTTTATCTAATTGTCTTTCCACCTCGTCTATGAACACCCTAAGGACATCCACGGGCTTGGAATTTTCATGCAGTAGATAAGTATATCCGTATCGTGAGTAATCATCAATAAAGGTGATGAAGTACTTTTCACCGCTCCATGAAAGAGCATCGAAATGGCCACATATATCTGTGAGTATTAACTCAAGAAGTACAATGCTTCTTGTGGCTTGTTTCCTTATAGTATGTTTAGTCTGCTTTCCTATAATGCAATCTATACATACATCTAGATCACTAAAATCCAACTGAGGAAGAATTTCATTCTTTATCAACCTCATAATTCTTTCTTTGGAAATGTGACCCAGTCTTTAATGACACAAGAAATCAGAATGCTTTACGTTTAATGCCTCGATTTTCAACATTAAATAGGGATTCATAAAATTTGAATCAAGATTGAACTTATAAAGTGAATCAAACAAAGTACCACTACCATAAAAGTAATCATTCCAGTACAATGAGAAAACACCATGTCTTACCCTAAAATCAAAATCTAAGTTGTCCATTCTTCTTGTAGAAACAAGATTTCTGGCACATTCAGGTATATAAAGACACTCTTTAAGATCCACATGACACTTAATGTCTAAGATCAATCTTTAAGTCTCAATGCCTTCAATTAGTGCCTTCATCTGGTTCCTTTTATGGGTTAGATCGTATTGAATCCCTGTTTAGTATGAGACACATGAGTAGTTGCACCGGAATCTAACCACCAAATATTATTAGCTACTTTGATAAGATTCAATTCAGAGCAAAAAAATATAATGTTTACCTTTTTTATCGAACCAACTCTTTCGTTTAAGACAATCTTTCTTGAAATGTCCCATTTTCTTGCAAAAGAAACACTTTATTTCCTTCTGAATTTGGCTTTCAGGTCCTTTCAGAAAAGCTTTATCCTTCCTTTTGTCCTTCCTACTTGGTTTTCCTTTGATGCTGCTGGTATTTCCAAGACCTACGAGGTTAGCAACTTGTTCTTTCATCTTCTTTAATATTCCTTCCTCTTGAATCAACATAGCCTTTAATTCCTTGAAGTTCTATTTATCTTTGATGGTGTTGTAGTTTACCTGGAATTGGTTAAGCTCAATTGGAAAAGAGTTAATGATGAATTGAACCAAGAACTAATCATGAACCTCCATTCCCAAGCTCGATAACCTTGCTGCCAGATTAGACATGTGTGTCACATGATCATGAATTGGCTGAGATCAGTCAAATTTTTTTTGTAGTTAGCTCATTCATGAGACTTTCTACAATTAACTTTTCAACCAAATCCGATTGTGAACACTCCTTAATTTTCTCTATGAATTCCCTTGCTTTCTCTATCTTAGGCATCGATGGCTTAATACTTTCCGCCATCGTCATCCTCATGAGGTTCAAGCTCAGTCTGTTAGATCGCTCTCATCTTTCATATCGAGACTTTTCAAATTCAGAGCTATTTTCTATGATGGCCGAGGGTTCCTCATCAATTAGTATGGCAGAGCCAATGCCATTACACCTAGTGTAAAGCGAATCTGTTGACCACTCTCCATATTTGAACCCATTGAACTTCACGACAGAGTTTGCAGAAGCAAAAAAAAATTGATGAAGTTGCAAGCAATTATACATGCTTACTTATTAGTGCTTTAAGACTTTAATACAAATTTATTTTTAATGTAGATTACATTGTTTGTAATTAAGAAACCTTTGGGCAATATTTAAAACAAACACTTTTAGTGATACTTTAGTTATACTTTAATAAATAATCAAATCACACAAATAAGTATGTTATCTTTAGATATACATACTATTAAATATAGTGAAAATGATTAATTCTTTACATATTATTAATTATATTCAATTATCCACCTTTGGGTGATCTCCTAGAGTATAACAATAAAATAATTGATCACTTAAACTTTTATGTCATATTTAGCATCTTTTAATTATGATCAATCAATAAATTTTATAATTTTAATATTTATATGTAATATAACAAGACCACTTTGGTGACTAACTTGTTATATACAATATAAACGCTAAAATTTCTTTTATAATAAACTTTATAATATTGTGTTAGTATTTCATAGCACAATTATTTGTTTACTAAAATGCAACAGAAACATTTTTTTATAAAAAAAAAATCTCAGCGTGTTTTAAAAGTGACAAACGTTTCACGATTGTACGCCTCACACCTTAGCCTACAAATTGAATTAACATTCCAAGTAATTGAATTATGATTTTCCCTTTAGAAAGTATAAAACGAGTGCCACTTTACTCAATACTAATATTTAAAGCCATCACGTAAAACTCTATAACATAGTTATTTCTAGGATTATAATTTCTTTAGGTTGTAACGCTACGGGACTACAAGACCGTACATTCATGAACAAAATTAAATAATTGAGATCATATGTTTAAGCACTCGATTCCAAATGTTTCATAAACTTTTACAGAATTACGAGTCGTACGTTCATGAAAAAACTTAAACAAATAGGATCATATGTTTAAGCACTCAATCCCGAACTTTTATTTACGGTGAATTAAACAAATTTAGATTGGCTCTGCTACCAATTGAAGGATTTACATTAGTGATTTCTATCATAAAATCTATTTTCTTTATGGATCTAAGTTTGAATTAATTCAACCCTAACATTATTTGAAGAAGAAGCAACACACTTACCTTAATCCATGGAAGATAAAGCAAATTGACTTCACCTTTCTTTCTTTGATGATCCTTTGATGGACAAGAATCAAATCTTTCTCTTACGGCAACTGTGACGAAACTTGTGTTGTCTTTTTTTTGCTTTTTATTTTGTGTTGTATTAACTGTAGTGTTATACCATTAACTGCACTTATTTATATATATTAAGAAAGTCACTATCACATCTCATATATATGTATATATACATATGTACTAATGATCTTTATGTTCACACATTTTAATTAAGTTTTAGTTTTTCATGTAAATATAATATAGTATTTACTGAATTACATGTGTACGGTACATCCTTTTATATATATATATTTTTATTATAGAAGGTATCTTTACAACTTAACAAGGAAAGAAAAGAAAGTTATCAATAAACCCAAATTCTAATTAACATAATTGAAACCAATCCATCACGGTAACATCTTAAATATTAGAATTTATAACTTTAATATATAAACTTGATCGTTTACAATTATACCATAAGACACTTAAGGTCACATAAAAATAAATATTCTTACACTTAGACCTCACCAGAAAAGTACATGGCATTCACTGGATCTTCCTTTAAGACAGCCTTTACCACATATGAATAAAGGAATCAATCATTTTATTTTAATAGGAGACTTATACCTTAGAGGGCCGTGATGACACTTCAACTCAGAAAGTTAAGATGGTGGTCAAAAGAAATCATCTCAATGATGATATTCTCATGTAATGTGCGTGTTTTAATCAATCTCAAAAGCATAAAATTATTAAGCAGTTATTCGTGACTTCAACTTTGTCGTTTGGATGTTTGATTAAAACAAAAGTGAAGGAATCTAAGGCCATCAAGATATGTGAGCCTGCTATATTAGGATGGTCCTTGATCTCGAATTATGAGTATCATCACCTTGGGAATTTTTAAGTGGTTTGGAATGATGATGTCTCACTTACACCTTGTTTAAGTCTTCACAAATGGTTACATTTGAAATCTATCTTCCGGCTAGGGGGATCATATGTTCTTTTGTGTATGCTTCGAATTATCCTACAAAATGCAAGGAAGTATGCGAAGAACTTTGCAGTCATCACCGCTTACCAATTTTCTGTAACAAACCATGGCTAATTACGGGTGACTTCAATAAAATTTTGGCTTCTACTGAGCACTCGAGATCTCTCACAATCACTAAAGAAATGGGCGATTTTCAAAGAGCGGCAGCTGACTACTCTCTCGTGGATATACCTTTTAGTGTGCCAGTTTTTACATGATCAAATAATCAACAGAATTAAATAGTAAATAAGAAGTTGGATGGAGCATCGATAAGCAAGGACTGGTTAATGATATTTCCCAATTCTTATGATTTATTCAAGGTAGAATGTCTGATCACGCACTTTGTATGATTATGCTCGATTTGAATGTGGTGAGAGTAACGAAACCTTTAAAGTTTTTCACCTTGTTGGCATCTTGTTAAGTATTTTCTTTAAAAGTGGCAAAATATTAGACTGGGACAGATAACTCTTTCATTTCTAGAGCAGCTATTCATCATTTTTCAAAGATGTTAAAAGCTTTAAAACCATTCCTACACAGGCTATCTAAAGAGGAATTTTGTAACTTGCCGCATAAAACAAAAGAAGCTTACGAGGAACTTTGTTCTTGTTAGCTGGAAGATGTGTCTTCTTCTTCTTAGATTGTTACAGCTACTGGGACATTAGCTACGGATAGATGGCAACGTTTATCATTGATGGAAGAATCTTATTATAAGCATAAGTCTAAGGGGTGTTGGCTAACACTGAGGGATAAGAATAATCGATTTTTTATCATATGGCGCAAGCGTGAGCAGTGCGTAATACCATTTTCCTTGTTCATATCACAGTGACAGATATTGTAACCTCAACGGAGGAGATAAAGGTAGAAGCAAAGATGTGATTTAAATCTTTTTGCAACACCAGCCAATCGACTTCGTGGGCATATACATTTAAGAACTTCAAGCTCTCATTTAAGTTCATTGCTCATCTAAGATGAAAACCCAATTGATTCAGCTGGTAACTTGAGAGGAGATCAAGTCAGTTTTGCTTGCAATGCTTTCGAATAAGACTCCAGGTCCGATTGGCTATACTAAAGAGTTTTATGTCAAAGTTTGGCCAGTTATTGCTACTGATTTTACTATTGCAGTGCATCCCTTCTTTCAAAATGGTTATCTTCCAAAGGGCATTAATATAACCATCTTAGCTTTGACCTCAAAGAAAACTTATGAGTTAGAGATGCGTGAATAACGTCTCATCTCTTGCTGTAATATCATTTATAAGGTCATTTCAAAGATCTTGGCAAACGTCTGAAATTATCGCTACAAGAATTTATCGTTCCAAACGATTCCGCCTTTTTGAAGAATATACTGCATCCGGATTATCTCCTACTTGCTACAGAGTTTGTAAATGGGTACCATAAGCAATCAATATCTCCTCGTATGGCTTTGAAGATTGACATTGCAAAGACTTTCAATAGTGTGCAATGAGATTTTCTTAGAAATACTCTTCATGCCATGTGATTTCCCGAATTATTTATTCGCTGGATTTTCAGTTGTATATCAATTGCTTCTTTTTCGTTTTAGGTTAATGGGGAATTTGTCGGTTTCTTCCCAAGTAATTGTGGTTTGCGGCAAGGTTGTGCACTTCCGCCATACCTTTTTGTGGTTGCTATGAATGTTCTTTATGGTTTACTCGACAAGTCATATGTCGACGAAATTTTAGGCTATCACCTGAGTGTCAAGCTTTGAGTATAACTCACTTATCATTCGTTGATGATATTATTGTCTTCACTGATGCTTCAATGTGTTCCATTGAGATTGTTCTTTCGGATTTTGATCGGTTTGCTATCATCTCTGAATTGCAAATTAATCTTGAAAAGTCATCTCTATATGTGGCTAGTTTGACAGAGGTACAAGCGCATCCTATTGTTAACAAGTTCGTTTTAGTCTGGCCACACTTCCTGTTCGTTACATGGGTCTCCCACTGACAACAATGAGAATGACATAAGAACTACTCTCCTCTCTTAGAGAAAAATAAATCCGTAATACAATCATGGTCGGTTCGATATCTCTCATTTGCGTGTCGGCTAAAATTAATTTTATCGGTAATATCAAATATTACACAGTTTTGGCTATCGGCTTTCTGACTACCTCATCGTCGTTTGCGAGAAATTGACAAGTTATCCTTAGCCTTTATTTGTTCGGGTGCGGAGCTAATTACATGACGAGCTAAGGTTGCATGAGAGGATGTTTGCAAGCCTAAAGTCGAAGGTGCGTTTGGTGTTCGGTCTCTTTCAAAAGTAAACTCTTTTACGAGTTGATATAACGTATTATCTCTTCGGATTCCTCATTATGGGTGAATTAGGTGAAGAGGCATCTCATCTGTGAAGGTTCATTCCGGTTAGCCACCAACTCCAGAGGTTTTTGGATATGGCGAAAGCTATTGAAAGTTACGAGATTGTGCTTTTAATTTCTCACGTGTCACGGTACATGATGGGATCTCCACTTTTTTGTATGATAATTGGCTCCCAGTTGGTGGGTTAATAGATATCACGGGATATTCGATTCCTTGTGATATGGGCATACCGATTACTTCAACGATGGCGGAAGCTGCAGGCAGAGGTTGGCGCTTGCGCCGGCCAAGATCGAAGGCTTTAAGATTGGTGGCTGAAGTGGTACAATAACACATCATTTCTATAGCGGTTTCGGGTCATGACAAAGTTATGTGGCGCTATGATGCAACATCTTTCAGGCAATTCTCTTGATGAAAGCAACATTAGAATACTTTAGACAACCAGCTCCTCACGTTTCATGGCACAATGAATTATGTTTAAGAGAGCAGTGTCGAAGCATGCTTTCGTTGTATGGTTGGTGATGAAGAATCGCTTGTCCACAGGTGATCAAATGGTGGTTTGGGTAATAGTGGTTCATCACACTACATTTTATGTTTGTTGTCGTTGGAGACAAGGAATCACTTGTTCTTTAATTATCCTTTTTTCAATTGCATTATAGCGATCATCGACTTAAAAACTCTTGAAAACACTATTTTGTTGTGATTGGCATGTGTTGGTTGATTAGCTTAATGACTCTCATCTCCAGAGAGACCGCCATGTTATTCTACTATACTCTTTCCAAAGCATTGTCTATCACCTTTGGATTGAAAGAAATAATAGAAGACATGGAGATCTACCTAAGGACGTGACAACAATGGTAACTCTCATTGATTGACCAATGCGAGACAAGCTTCTTTCTCTGAAGAATCCGCAAGACTCTGGTCCAAACAAGCAACTGCAACTATGGTTCTCCACATAGGTGCAATCCATTTCACTAATCTCGGCTTTGAACTTTTCTGATTCTGTTTTTTCAAAGTCATAATTTATTTAAATCATTTTTCGTTAAATAACATTATGTAAAGTTTCTTTGTTGCAATAATACGTTTACATTCCAACAAAATAAAAGATTGTGCTCTTAATAAATTATGTTCGTGTTTTTATTAGACTTTGTTTCATAAATAAATATAGAATCATGATAAATATAAAATTATATTTTTGATCGCCATTTTTTTCATAAACCTTCTTGGTTAAGATATTTCATAAGGATAATTATATTAATAAACCAATAAAAATGATTAATTAGATTTTTATCTCTCAAACAAAAAATTCCATCTCAATCTTTTTTTTGTTCATGATAGTAGATGAAATTGTAATTCACTCCGATATAATTTTTGTGGACACACCTAAAAAATTAAATATATTTTTTTGGTTTTAACCAAATTCACTTATTTCATAATACGTAGTAATTTATTAGTTATATTTAATTTAAAAAAAAATTAATAAAATTTTTGGTATTTGGCTTGTACTCCTTCTGTTTCACTTTAAGACCAAAATTTTTTTTCACGAAATGCAATAAAAATTAAAAAAGACGTAACAAAGTCTTACTTTAAATGTCGAGGATTTTGTAGTTTGGTGGTTGAGTCTCCAAAGTCAATCTTCAGACACCAGAGTTCGATCCTCCTCCACTCCATAATGGAGAGAATATGTAGGGTTAAAAGGCTATCGGACCGCACGGTTGTGGTCCGTTTGTTGACAAAAAAAAAGTCTTACGTTAACTTTAGAGAATTCAATAGATACAACTACACTATTTCATCACTAATTGTTAAGGTAAAAAAAACAACTATTTATATTTTCGACTGTTTATTTGCACTACCTAAGTATCATGTAGATCTGTCCATGAGTGAAGCTTTAGACAATTATATCATTCAACATATTTTCCTTTCATTAATGACAATTTTAAATTGTTTAAAAGTTTATAATTTATTAAACCGGTATATATTAACTTTAATCATAGTTAAATTGAAATGGGGAATATGGTCTTTTTTTAATCAAAAAATGTTTTTTTTTGTTCTTTTTACCCTTTTGGCTCCTCGCTAAGCTAAAAATTAAAAAAGTTTGACGTAAAAAGCGTGACGCTTCCTTGGGAAAGCCGAGGCGAGGGGTGAGTTTGTTTCCCATGTGGCTCACGCCTTTGTCTAAAAGGCAAGCAAATTATGCAACATCCATTAATGATTTTGTTCGGACTTTGTAATATTTCTTTCCTATTTGTGTTGTATAAAATAAGAGTGTGAAGTCATTATTTATCTTGTAATTTTTAAATATATACATAATATTGAATATCTAATAACCTAAAGCATTTTGATAATTAGCCACCCTAAAAAAAGACTACGACTTATGAGATCTGGATATGGCATCTTCCATCTAGATTAAGGTTTTTCTTTTAAAAAATATATGATTTGTTTGAGTACATTTAGAGATATATAAAATTGTATTACTGAACTAGTAAAGTATTTATCTTCCTTTTTCTAAATAGAATTTAGGGGGAACATTTGGGGTTTGACTTATGTGTGTGTGGGTGAATCATGAATGTAGAGTCACAAAGGCAAAACACACAAACGCATGTAAGAAAAGCAAAGGAGCTTTTTTATGTGGACAAAAGTGCATGACAAAGGGGGAAAAAAGATTTTTATATATAGAATCCAAGATTTCAAGAATCCTAAGAACACAATGACAAGGGACACAAACACATACACACTTCGCGGTTTAGCTCCAAATCATTGCGTAAGGCGATACCATTGCATGCGCTATTCTTGATTTTTCTTTAATTGCACTCATATATTAGCATACAGGAAGATTTTTCTTTTAATTTTAAACGAAAAGGATAAGATTGGATGATAGTGAAAATGATAACTAGTTTTGTTTAGAAAGATTAATTGGATGATGGTGAAAATATTTCGAAGTAAGCGATAATAAAGTATAAGTTATGATTGGTACTTAAAAGGATTAAAATTTTTGTTGATCTATTTAATCATTCTTTTTCATATTCCAGTTTTTCTTGTAGTGAAATATTATTAATCAAAAATTTTAACTATTTTACTAGTTGAATGTTAGAAATTCGCCCTAGCTTCTTTTCTCTCTAAGACGTGATAATCGAGGCGTTGCTGGTGTTATTGTTCTTCGACGCCGGTAGAGCTATGGCTCGCCGGCGTCGACACTACTTCTCTGTTTCTCTTTGTGTATTATTTTTTAGCTTGTGTCTCTCGCTCTCTTGCTTCGTTGTTCCCCTCGTTGTCTCTTTTTGTTCTGATGACGGGATTTGGAGAAGTACAATTGATTCCATATAAGACGTGAGTCCTTCGTCTTCGTTGCGACCAAGAGGAGAGACCATATTCTTATGGTACGACAGATCTCCACCTGCTCGGACTGCTCAGCCTCATGAAGATATCCCTCAATACTCTGTCAGCTTCAGTCATGTCATTTTGAAACTTGTTGGTCTTCCTACGCAGAAAAATCCCGATGTCTACTCCCGCTTTCGGCACGGTGACCTGCCGTCGCCGAGATATCTCTTGGAGTCTGCCCTTGAACCTTCGACGTTATCAACATCTAGATCTACGAAAATGCTCTCGTATTTGCATCTCGAGGAGGCTCTCTCCATTGTTGCTATTGCTTCAGAATTTGCTAAAGTATTCGTGCACCGTCTAGATCCGTTAATTTTATCTCCTTCAACAATTGTGGACCAACTCAACTCAAATTTGACTGAATGTCCGAACTCGCCCACTTCTATTGAATCGTCGCATTATTCCACCTTATATCTGAGTTTTGACTTGTCCTAAAGAAATGCCAGCGAATGTTTTGTGCTCGTGCATCTATCCTCATTTGCTTTTGTCGCGATTCCATTAAGAGAGCTCTCTACCGCCGCCAATTGCTAACAACTGCCTTGACCAACATGCTTTTCTCCAAATCTCGTAGTTCATTACCAATGGAAGAGCTCCCTTGCTCCTGTTGTAGCTCCACTACTTCCCAATATAATATGTTTCTCATCTCTTCACCTTCACACTCGACATGTTGAATGGATTATTGTCGCCGAGGAAGCAGCCTTCATTAGGATCTATGAATTTTAAGAAGTACCTAGGTGGTTTACTCAGCTTGGGTATGACAAGGACGTCCGGTTCGATGTCCCAAGTCAGTTTACCAAGTGTGTTGTTGTGATAACTAAGTTTACCACTGGTTCAAAAAGTATCCTAAAGAGATCTTCAATTTCAGTCCCATAGATTTTATTTTGAAGGAATCTAGCCAAACTTCTGTTAGGGATATAACTGTCGTACACCGCCCAAATTACGGTCACCGTCCATGTCGTTCGCGCCGTCCGTGTCATCTTTACTTGACTAAAAACTTCATCCTGCCGGAGCCAGGAGAGATCGATTTTTTACTCCTCATCCTCCATGGAAAGAGCTACTCCGCCTTTGTTCCTTTCCAAAAGAAATCCCATACACTTAGCCGCTATGGAGAAGTCTTATCAAATTTCATCATATAGGGCCAAGAAAGACCATTTTCACATTTCTCCTCGATAGAGGAGAGAAAATTTCCACCAATTCAACGTCACAAATCAAGATGATCAATGTGACTACTATTTCTTCATTTGAAGAATTTGAAATGCGTCTTGAGTCTTTGTTAGACCGGATTGCAAGTGACAAACTTTTCCAAGTTTGTGTCTCTATCTACTATTTACTTTGGATGTTTTGTTCTTGAATTGATTTATTTGTTGGTAGATCGTAATTTGTCTTATGATGTCCTAAACTTTGTATTTGCTTAAGATTATGAATGAAAGTTACGTACAAAAAATCAAAAAATTCAACTCATTGTGAACTATTGATATCCAAATTTTAGATATGGTACATTCCTTTAAGCTAGAGAGAAAAGAATAACAAGTTATTAGAGATTAGCAATAACAGTTAGAAACCGGACAAATACTTCAATACTCAAGCGGTTTAGTTTTAACTCGCAAATTACAAACTTGAGATAATAACCTATTAGGTTTTGACCTGCACTTTCAAAGCGCATGATTCACTTATTAGTATAATCTAATAAAAAGGAGATTTAAAGATAATATAAGTTTTTATTATACATAAACTATTATAAAAACAAATACTTTCATTAATGAAATGTATTAACGATATGAATTGTCGAAGTCATAATAAAAATTAGATAGAAACTACCTTATATTTATGTCACGGATTGAACAATGATACGGTCACAAAGTCAATTTATTTGTATTATTGTCGTCGGATTTCTTATTGTAGAATTCATATAAAAATTTTTAGAAATACATAATAATTTCCTATTTAAAAATTCTCATAATTTTAACTTTCTTATATTTATATTTTCATTTTTTCTATGACTAATATGCAATGTCTTTAAACTTGGGTCGGTCAGAGGGTCATACCTGGTTCGACCACAAACCGCAAACATACTTGGATTTGATCAATAATAAACTCAAGAGAAATTAGATCGAATTAAATCAGTAAAGAACATGAAATTGACAAACCGCTGAATCAGATTCGAACCGGATTCAATTCTTAAACATAAAATTTAATTAATTATTATAACTTTTGGGCGAAAAAAATACATTTTTAATCTTTAAAATATTATAATTTTAAGTGTTTAGTTAACATTTAAAAAAAATATATCTATTGTCAATTAGAATATTTTTAAAATAATATCTTTTTTCTAAATTATAATATTATTTGTAAAAATATCATTAAATCCGGTTAACCAGACCAGATTATATCGATCCAGGATCCATGATATTACCCAATTCGATCGCCGGTTCGGTTTTAAAAACATTGAATGTTATATATATATTTAATCATTTCAAAACTGTCATTTTTGTAATTCTTAATTAGTGTACTTAATTTTAAATATTATTTTTTAGAATTACATAAAACTGAAAAAATGTTCATTCACTAATTAACTAAATTATTTAGCTAAATTAATGAATTGAATAATTTAATTGTTAGACTATATATTAAGGTGCATAATTAATATAATATAATAGTCTAAAATTGATAATTTTACACCTAAACTAAAGTTGTTATGCTTTTATTTTAATAGTATTGATTAGACCGGTTGGTTTACTTCTTGTAGGGAGTTGAGGAATGCAAAAAAAAAACTTAAAATCAAATATAAAGATAACAAAACACAAGAGAAGTCAAACTTCATGTGGCAAGCTGGTTATAGCCACGTCCGCATTGAATTTCTACTAAAGAACAAATTTGTTGGACAACGAAGCTTCAACCACATGCTTAGATCATAGTACGGACAAAATCCCATTCCATCACTAACAATCAATAGAGGAATATTTTGTTATAAAATGCCTTCTATGAGTTCCTTTTTTTTTTTTTTTTTCANTTTCTTTTTTTTTTTTTTTGTCAACCGAGAAATATATTAGAAGGATAATGTACAACAAGGCCCAAAAAAATTAACACATTTGACAGACTAGTAACCAAAATTTAGAAAAATTAATAAGTGAGACAGCTATGTAACGTTGAAGTTACAGAGCAATAGGAAACAGAGGAAGGTCTCTCTCACCCCTAAAGACATGATCCAGCCATTGTGGGTAACCTGTGGCAATGTAAGATTGTAACCTACCATCTTTAGTTACACTCGCGGCGATGAGATAGGCTCCTCTGTTTTTTTGTCTCTGCTCCTTAACAAGTTTGAAATCCAAAAAATTCTTCATCCAGTTGCGAATCTGGTCAATTTGATGGCTAAAGGTTGGCCATTCCTTTGGCCTATTAAACGCATTAACCAGGTCAGAATCCTCTGAGGCGAATATTACCTTCTCAAACCTGAGGTTGCTCATACTTTCCAGGGCCCATAAACAAGCAAGTAAAGAAGTCTCATCTCTCGAGTTTGTATTCGGAAAAGCCGATCTGCCATGAAGAAGAACTTTACCCATATCATCTCTTACAACCCATGCAGCTCCTCCTAGAGCCTTAGTTCTTGACCATTCTGAGCCAATGTTGCATTTTAACCACATCTTCTCCGGAGGAACCCATTTAGAATATTGCCCAGGCTTGACTCTCAATTGTCTTTCTTCTTCCCTTCGATTTGTCTTCGCAAGAAACCACAATTCAGCTTCCTCCTTTGCCTTTTTGACAATCTCCATTGGTGAGAAAGCCGTTCCTTCGTAGATCCATGTATTCCTATTCTTCCATAAAAACCATAAAGTCCAAGGGAAACATCTTCTATTCTCCATCGGACTACTATGATTTTTAACAACCTGCAGAAGATGTGATATATTAGCATAAATGGATCTGTTTTCGTAACCCCCTTCTGGCCATGGGAAGTCCGATAAGCACCATACTAGTCTCGCCAATGAGCATTGGAACAGAACATGGTTTATGTCCTCTTGTTCACCACCACATAGCTGACAAATATTATCAAGATGCATTCCCCTTTTGTTGAGATTAGCAAACACAGGAAGGGCACCAGACAAGCATTTCCATAGAAAATTTTGGATTTTAGGGGAAGTATGAGTCTTCCAAACCTTAGCTTTGAGTTCATTTAAGGAAGGTTTCAGGTTTGCTTCTTGAATGAAGGATTCTTTGGATGCTTTGATAGCAATTGCATACCCTGATTTAACCGAGTAATCCCCTGATTTGTTGTGATACCAAATCCAGAAATCTTTTTCCGATATCACTGGTCTTTGTTTCATAATGAGATCAACATCCATTTGGTAAAAGAGATCATTCAAGATACCAGGGTCCCAAGTCCTCGACTCTCTATTAATCAAGTGGCTTACTTTAAGGTCGAGATTTACCTCAAAGTGCTTTAACAATGGGGTTCTCATTCCTTGAGCATGTGCCGTATAGGTGGGATCATGGATCCACGGAGATGTCCAGACCTTAATAGATTCTCCATCACCAATCATCTTTCTTATACCTTTCTCCAATAATTCTCTTCCTGCCAACAAACTCCTCCATATGAAGGATGGTCTGGTCCCTTCTGTCGCCTCTAAGAAATCCATATCAGGGTAATATCTGCTTCTAATAACAGAGGCACAAAGGCTATTTGGGCATTGTATTAACCTCCACGCTTGTTTAGCAAGCAAGGCAATATTGAAACTTTCAATATCTCTAAACCCCAATCCCCCTTGATCTTTGGCGAGGCAGAGTTTCTCCCAATTGATCCAATGAATTTTCTTTTTATCCTCATTACAATTCCACCAAAATTCCGCCATTGCACTTGTTAAGGCTCTACAAGTAGCTTTTGGTAACTTATAACATGACATAGCATATACAGGCATTGCTAAGGCCACCGCTTTGAGCAAAACTTCCTTACCACCTTGTGATAGTTTCCTCGCAAACCATCCTGTAATTCTCGATTTTAGTTTTTCATGTATATAAGCCAACATCTCAACTTTTGAACCGGTGAAACACTCTGGTAACCCCAAATAGATACCAGCTCCACCCTCATTTTGTATACCCCAAATGCTCTTAATCCTTGCCTGAACTCCTTCCTCAACTTTTGCTCCAAAAGTAATGGATGACTTGTGCTGATTGATGACCTGTCCCGTGGCCTGGCTGTATATTCGTAAAACATTGTGGAAGAGGCGACACTGTTCTTCTTCGGCTTTGCACATAAAAAGACTATCATCCGCGAATAATAGGTGATTAATCTTTGGCCCGTTATCACTAAAACTTACCCCTTCAATAACTCCTGAAATCTGTGCTTGGTTCAACATATGGGTAAGTCCTTCCGTGCAAAGAACGAAGAGGAAAGGTGAGAGAGGATCACCTTGTCTAAGCCCTCGTTGAGGGATAATCATTCCATAAGCTTGGTCATTCAGCAATACAGAGTATGTAACCGATTCAACACATATCATTATCCATGTAATCCATTTTTGGTGGAAACCCAACGCTTGAAGGAGATGACGAAGGTAAGGCCATTCGACTCGATCATACGCCTTGGACATATCTGATTTGATCGCTATGAAATCCTTGGATATCCTGTCATTAGTCCTAAGGCCATGAACCACCTCGTGTGCGATAATAATGTTGTCCGTAATGTTCCGCTCAGCTACAAAGGCTGATTGAGTCGGGGAGATCAAGTCTGGCAAAAAAGGCTGAATTCTTTTGACTAATATCTTAGATATAGTCTTGTAAAGCACTGAACACAGACTGATAGGTCTAAGATCAGTCATCTTCTGAGGATTTTTGACTTTTGGAAGAAGACACAATTGCGTAAAGTTCCATTCTTTTGGTAAAGTTCCACATGTGAAGAAAGCTTTAACTTCTGAAATCACCTGATGACCAACGATGTCCCAATAGTGCTGAAAAAACAGCCCATTCATGCCATCAGCCCCTGGTGCGCTCGATGGCTTAATGGAGAAAACCGCACTTTTGATTTCATCATCAGTCACTTCTTTAGTTAGGCTTTCATTCATGATGTGTGATACCTTTGGCGTGAAACCCTGGAACAGCTCCTGATAATTGATAGGATTGGAAGTTTGAAAGAGCTTGGATAAGTAGTTTACGGCCACATCACCTTTGGCTGCCTCGGATCTCTGTAAATTACCATTCTCATCTTCCAACTTCTCTATGTGTCTCTTAGATCTGTTGGCTTTAACCGTGGCGTGGAAATATTTGGTGTTAAGCTCTCCATCTCTAAGCCATCGCTCTCTACTCCTTTGGCTCCAATACCTTTCTTCTTCCTTGTACGCTTGAACCAATTCTTTTTTTAGTTTCCAAATCTGATGATAGCATGGTTGGCAGCTTGATTGAGCTTCTTCCAAGGCGTTCTGTAGAAATTGTATCTGATCCTGTGAATTGGTTTTATGTCTTTTCTTCCATTTACTTAAACCTCTGCGACATGACTTGAGTTTTTCAGCCACAGATACCTGGGCGTTTGTCGAATCTGTTAACCAAGCTTGCTGTATCGTTTCTCTCACATTTGGTTTAAGTAAAAGTCTGCGATCAAACCTGAAATTACCCCTGTAAGTTTCTTGAGAAGAGATAAGGTTAACCAATACAGGTCTATGATCTGATCCCCGCTTTTCCAAGAAACATTGATTAGCTGCTGGGAATTCATCGAACCACGCTTGATTTCCAAAACTCCTATCCAATTTACACTGGATCCAATGCTGATATCTTCGACCTGCCCACGTGAAACTATTGCCAGAACTAGGCAACTCCTTCAGTCTACATGCTCTAACCATATCACCAAAGGGTTGAAAATCTTTGTCACTTCTAAATGGACCACCCATCTTTTCCCCATTGTGTAACAAATCATTAAAATCGCCTAACACACACCAACAATCTTTCCTACTACTCCCTAGCCTAGAAAGCCTTTCCCAAAATTTGGGTCTGTCCGAAGCAGCAGGAGGACCATAGACACAAGAGACATAAATAATGTAACTTCCATATAATATCTTACAATCCAAAAGGTTCTTATCCGCATATAGGATTTCTAGCTGTACATTTTTCTTACAAAAGAGAGCCAAACCTCCACTTCTACCTATTGGGTTTACGGTAAAAACATACTCATACCCCAACCATTCCTGCAAGTCTACCAAAACATTCCTATTATTCATCGTCTCCATTAAGAAAAGAAGCTCAGGGAAATACTTATATCGTATCTCCTTGAGACGTGGAATTACCAGGTCATAGCTTTTACCTAAGCCCTGGCAATTCCAGCTCAAAAAACTCATTTGGACCTCGGCGGTCCCTCACCTGGGACCACCTTACTTGAGTTGCGCTTGGCATTTACACCTTGACCTTCTGCATCCATATCAGCCTTTCTCTTTTCTCCTACCCCTTCATTTACCTCCACCAGCATTGCCATTTGATTTTCCTTACTCTCTACTTCTCTGATTTGTTTCTTCCTTACACTCTTGGCAGGCCTCTTCCTTTTGTATATTTTCTTGGTAGCAGTCCCGGAAGAACTAGCATCATTGATGCTTGTTCTAAAAACCGTAGAACTGTCTTTATCCTTCTCAGGTGCTGCAGAAAAACAGAACTTTTCTTTTTCAATCACCGGGAATTCAATCCTAGCAAGGATAGATTGAGACTTGGCTGCCTTAAACGAAGAAGCAAGAAGTTTAGGCTCTGCTTTTTCCAACGATTTGCCCTCTAAAGAGAAATGTCTCTGGTTGAAGTCGAAAACTAATCCTTTTCCTTTATCTATCTCTTTAGTAAACACAGGGGCTTGTTCCAATCTTAAAATGGTCTTCTGTCCAATCGGATCATCATCTAAACTTTTGATTGAAGCCTTGACCCTCTCTTCTCTAATTATGCGTTCTGGACCATTAGCCACCATCAGATATTGTCTCATTCCTTCTAGCACTTCAACCGCTATTTGGGGTCTTCCAGTCACCTTGCTGATGCCAACTTGTTCCTCCTGAAGAACTCCAAATAACGGATCAGACTCTGATAGAATAGGCTTTTGTAAATTCTTCTTTTCCATCCTCCTAGTTGAACCTCCAGGATTAGCTTGTGCTTGATTCTGTACATAGAAAGGACACTTATCTTGCGCATGAGTCAACCTTTGACATGTATAGCATCGTTTCTGTATCCGTTCATAGTCGTACAGAATCTTCGTTGATTCACCATTAGGGAGATTGATTAGTTTAGATCTTCTCAAAGGCTTTGATATATCTAAGCTCACCCTGACCCTGACGTAGTCTCTTGTTTGCGGCTTGTCGGGATCAAAGGCCACCACAATCACACGTCCTGCAAATTCCCCCAAGGCAGTAAGAGCTTTCTTAGTGTAGTGATTGACGGGAACATTTCTCATCTGTACCCATACCGGAATAAACTGCAGATAATCCTCCGGTGGACTCGGCATCCAGCGATCAATGGCTAAGGCCCATTGATTGAAGGTATGAATACCTTTCTCTAAGACTCTCTCTAGATCACTTTCATATTCAAAGATAAACTGGAACTTTTCTTTTGTGAGCGCAACTCCTCTGACTTTCTCATATATCTACCATTTTCTAGGCATGTCTAGAATCAGATCAGACATTTTTTGACAGTCAGGGTTCAAGAGTCTTCCCACTAAGCTTCGTTGATTGCGCTCAGTTGAGTAGAAATCTGGGTGGTCCGGGAGATCGTAAGGTTCATCTTCTTCTTCCAAGTTCATCGCCAACAACGCTTCGTCAAGATCTGAAATCATCTTTGAAAGAGCTTCCTTGTAGTAACTTCTTACGATACCACTAAGAAATTAAAGAAATTTTCTGGATTTAGAGAAAGATCTTCAAAGCAAACTTCAATCAGACCACTTTTAGATCTAAAAGTACCTAACTTTTCTTAAAAGAACACGTTTTTAGAAAGGGAAAAAGGAAGAAAGTTAAACAAAAGCTCTTTATCCTTCAAAGTAAAGACTCTGAGAGAGAAAGAGAGTCTTGAGCCCAAAAAAGGGAGCCAGCTATCAATGATTATTGGATTCAACTATGCCTTCTATGAGTTGCTAACTATTATTTTTCTGGAAATTTAGACATATATATATTGCTTCCCTTTATATAGTTAATGATAATGATTGAATGCAACCAAAAATTGATATAAAAAGAAATTTGATCAAATATAGTAAGAATTACTTGCATGTTATATCGTAATTAATTTTTTATGATTTTTTATTTGATAATTTATTATGCATGATAAATATAAACTTTTGAAAATATTTTTAAACTTTTTGAGTTTGTTATTTATAAAGTTAAATATTCTTATGTGCACATAATTTTTAAAATAAAGCATACAAATATTTTTAACATATTATGTATATAATTGAAAGATTTTATAGGTTTTGACGTTCTACCTCCCTAAAGCTATAATCCTTACAATATCAATCTTACATCACATTTATGTGATGGTAATGTGGTGTTGATCCATTGATATTATTTATTTATTTGGTTTAGTTCTTAGAAGATTGATAAATGTTGACTAAATCATTTTAAATATATTAGAATGTAAATCTATAAAACTATATATTCTTTTTTAAAAATTGGTATTATTATATATTTAAAAGTATCTATTATTGAAAGAATTATTCATATATTCTTATAATGCATGTGAATTTTTCACACGTATTTAGCATATTATAAATTCTTTTCTTTTGATTTGCGTTGGTAACAAAAACTCCTAATTATTAAATAATTTTTTCAAATGAATTAGGATAAAATTTTGATTGGTTGTACTAAGTAATAACTTAATCTAATAATTTTTTCACATGTAGTTTAACTAGTTTGATGATATATTAAATAAATATTTCAAAAGAAAAAATATTAAAAATGGAAAGGTTTATTCTTTCAAAAAACTTACACTGATTATAACTTTTGGGAACTTAAAATTTTTCTTTTTTATTATATATTTTGTTTTGTTTCTATTGATATTTGTATTTTTCATTTTGAAGGTATAGATAATTTTTAAAAAAATCCAATTTATTAAATATGTTGAAGTATTTTCTTGTATTTTATTTTTATTTAAAATTTTCTTTTAATTTAACTTTAGAGTTTTCAGCATGTTAATAATTATTTTAGATTTTTTGTAATTATATGTTGGATTTAGAGTTTCAATATGAAATTGAATTTAATGCCAAAATGGCTGATCAGTCCACTAAGACCATCTCCAGCACCACTCCATTTCTTACTCCATAATGGAGTAAAATCTATTTTGGAGTAAAAAATGCTCCAACCCCATTTCATTTTTCACTCTATAATAGAGTATAAAGTGGATTTATTCCATAAATGGAGTAATACATTTTTTGTTTGTTCATTACTTCATTATTCACTCCAAAATGGAGTAAAATGAAGTAGGGTTGAAGTAAAATTCAACTTCATTATGGAGTTACTCCATTTTGGAGGAAAAAATAGAATTTTATATTGGAGATGTCCTAAGTGGTATTTAAATCGTAATATAACTCTCTGTTTCGTTATTAGATTTCTTTTAGTTATAAATCAGATTTGAAGTTTTAACCTGGAATTGAGTTTAATAATTATTGAATTTCGATGTAAGGGTTATCAATTGCTGAATTGAAATACAGGAGGATTATATTGTGTTTTGAATAACATTTTGTGAATTGTTCTACATTTTTGACATATAAAGGATAAAATTGACAAAAAAAAATTACAATGGAAGGGTAGAAGACCCTTAACTTATGAACTTCATTTTAGTAATTAGTTATTTTTTTATCAACTGCACAATAATCAGAATGTCACTCCGAAATTGGTTGCCCAATTCAGAGGAGAAGAATCTACAAAAATATAATCAACAAAGAAAGATCGGGATCCTCGAGTTAGACAATTTGCTTGTGTATTCTCCGTACGAGGAATGGTAAAAAGTGAGAAATCAGGGTAATATAGACGCTGGAAATCTTGGATGAGTGTATGGAAAGTCGGCCAGTCACTTGGATTTTGCAGCATGTTGTAAAGCTCTTTACAATTCGTCTCAAATGACTGGCAATGTACTCCTCGGGTATGGAGCTCTTCCATTGCCCACAACAGTACTTCCATCTCGGAGTGCAAAGGTGAAATACTCCGTCGAAAGCACTTCGCACCAACTAAAACTAGCGAATTATCACTGTCTCGACAGATCCAACCTGTGAATGTGATGGATGATCTTATTACTAAACTTTGAACAAGTATTTATACAGAAGAGTACTAGGGTAATTAACAAACTAAATTACATTTGTATCCTTATATACTTGTTATATCTATACGTCCCCTCAAGATGGAGGAACGTGAGTGACTCCAATCTTGTTGCACGCATGTTGGAACGATATTCGCGGCAATGGCTTGGTAAGTGTATCCGCAAGTTGGTCTTTTGTTGAGACATGTGTTACTCGCACTGCTCCAGTCTGTATTTGGTCGCGGAAGAAGTAATAATCAATCACGAGATGTTTCATTTGAGAATGGAACACCGGGTTGGCACTCAAGTACATTGCCCCAATATTATCACAATAAATAGCGGGTTGTTGAGTCACTGTGATACCCATTTCGGAGAGGAGTGAGCATATCCATGATAGTTCTGAAGTCGTGTTGGCGACCGCTCGATACTCCGCCTCAGTTGACGATCTTACCATGCCTTTTTGTTTCTTAGAAGTCCACGCTATGGGATGGTTTCCAAGGTATATGATGTACACATTTGTGGAAACGTAGTCATCTACATCTCCAGCCTAATCCGCGTCAGTGTACACATGTAGTGTGAATGGGTTTTGTCGCTTGAGAAGAATCCCATGTGACAATGTTCCAGTGAGGTAGCGCAGGACGCGCTTTCCAGCACCCAAATGATCGGTAGTAGGACGATGCATATATTGGGAAAGATGGTTTACCGCAAAGGCTATGTCCGGGCGTGTGAACGAGAGATATTGAAGGCTTCCAACTAGTTGTCGATACACTGTTGGTGAAGAAAGATGATCGTCGAAGGTAAGGGTCAGCTTTTGTGTTGTAGCCATTAGAGTAGAAACAAGTTTATAATCGAGCATGTTCATCTTCGTTAGGAGATCTCTTGTGTACTTTTGCTGCATAAGGTGAAGACCTTGGGTTGTTCTCATTGCTTCGATGCCAAGGAAATAATGGAGATTTCCCATGTCCTTTAATGAAAACCGGCGGCTAAGAGTGGAGATAATGTTGGAGACAAGTTGAGTAGATGTTCCGGTGACAATAATGCCATCGACATAGGCCAAGAGGTAAGCAATGTCTTTGCCCAAGCGGATAATGAATAGAGAGGTATCAGAGAAGGAGTTTGTGCACCCTTGTTGTAATAAGTATTGCTTGAGTTCATGGTACCACGCGCGAGGGGATTGCTTTAAGCCATAAATGGCTTTATTGAGTCGGCACACATGGCGAGGCTTATCTAGATCAATGAACCCCAACGATTGTTCCATGAACACCTCCTTAGTGAGCTTTGCTTGGAGAAAGGCGTGGTTGACGTCGAGTTGGTGCATGGGCCACTGTTTGCTCCCCGCGACACTAAGCACTAGCCGAATGGTGGTTGTTTTGATGATCAGGCTAAACGTGTCGTCAAAATCAACTTTGGGTTGTTGATGATACCCTTTGCCGACCAACCGTGCTTTGTATCTGTCAAGAGAACCATTAGAAAGTAATTTAGTCGTAAAAATCCAGCGACATCCAACAATATTATGGGACGGATGATAGGGAACTAAATACCACGTTCGATTTTGAATTTGAGCATTGAACTCAACAGAGCACGCGTTTCTCCAATTTGGATCACGCATAGCTTGGTTAGCTTGGTTCACGGTTGTTGGTTCAGGAGATAGGGTAGTAGTAGCTGAGAAGAGAAATTTTGGTTGAGTTTGGTGATGTTGTTTTGTGATCAGGTTTTCATACGAGTGGGTTGAGGGCATAAGTTTGGTTGAGTGTGAGAGGTTGATGGCTGACGACGTTGTCGTTTTTGAGTTGGAGATGGTTGAAGTTGAGTGGGTTCTGTTGGGTTTGTATTTGGGGAAGGAGAGGTGTTTATTGGGCTTGGTGAGTTGGGCCTAGGAGAATTGTTTTGTGAGGTTTGGTTTAATGAAGAAGAGAGAGTTGTAAGGATAGAACCTGATCGATGTGCAGTTGTTGTGTCTGGTGAAGTCACCGGCGCAGGAGATGTAGCCACCGTTGTCGGCGACGAAGGTGGAGGATCGGAGCTGGAAGTCACGCGCATCATTGGGAGCAACGATTGGGGAGCTTTATGAGGAACATGAGTTACGGGTGGTGTTTGTGGTTGTGTTTTTTGGTGAGGTAGTGGTCTATGACGTTGAAGAGGAAGTTGGTAGGGGAAGACTTGTACATCAAATTGGACATGACGTGAGGTATAGAGACGGTTCATAGTGAGATCGAGGCAGAGATATGCCATTTGCATGAGAGAATATCCAAGGAAAACGCATGGTTTAGATTTGTCTTGCAACTTGTGTTGATTGTATGGCTTTAGCCAAGGAAAACACATACATCCAAAAATTCGGAGTCTTTCGTAGTTGGGTTGACATTTAAAGAGCTCGGAGAATGGGGAGTTGTTGTCGAGTAGTGGTGTTGGGAGGCAGTTGATGAGGTAAACAACGGTGGCAAAAGTGTATGGCCAATACTCTTTGGGGACACCAGATTGAGATAGAAGCATCATGTTGGTTTCGACAATGTGGCGATGTTTGCGTTCGGAGACACCTTTGTGTTCGGGTGTGTGTGGCGGAGTTGTGAGATAAGAAATACCATGTCTCGAGAGAAACGAGCGAAAAACTATAAACTCTCCATCGTTGTCACTATATAAGGTTCCAATTTTGACTTGAAAGTGGTTTTCAACAAGGGCTTTATAAGCCGTGAAAATCGCAAAGACTTGAGACTTTTGTTTCATGGGATTAAACCTTGTATATCGGGTGTAATGATCAACAAGGATAAGGTAATAGCGCTGGTTGTCGACGAAGGTAATTGGAGAGCTCCATACGTCGGATAAGACGTATTGGAGTGGTCTCGAAGAGGAGATAGAGGGTTGAGAAAAACGTAATTTGCGGCATTTATTAATAAGACAATGAGTGCAAGACAAATGTTTCTTTTAAAAATTAGAAACCGGTAAACGGAAATGAGAAACAAGAGTGTTTAAGATTTGGGAAGATGGGTGACCGAGTCTTAAATGCCATGAGATGGTGGTGGTTCGAGGCGAGGGTGAGGTGAAGAAGGTTTTGGCATTTTGGATCAACGACCACTCATAAAGCTCGTCCTTAATTTTCCCTTGGAGCAAGGGGACCCCCGTGTTGAGATCCTTCACCTGGAAATGTGCGGGAAAGAATTCAACAGACACTTGATTAGCATTGCACAAACGATAAATGAAAATAAGGTTCTTATGGATATTTGGAACATAAAGAACTTTGTTTAAATGTAAAGGACGAGAGTTTGAAACCATTATGCGTAATCGCGAGACCGGAGCCGTCTCCAATCACGACTTCATCGCCTCTGATGTATGGTTGATGAAGTGCGAGATTGTTGAGATAGCTCGTAATGTGGTGTGTGGCTCCGAGTATTGTGGGCCGACGGTGAAATTCGCACGTGGTTGCCACAACATTTTGCTGTTGCGGCGAGAACCAAAATCAGAGTTGTATTGTTGATAGCTTTGGAGGTGGGAGCATCGTCGAGCGCTATTACCATGAACGCTACAGATTTGGCATCGTCCTTGATATGGGCGTAGTGTGTAACCTTCCAGGCGATTGTGTTGTTGTTAGTTCGGATTGCGATTGTTGTTCTTATTGAATTGCTTGTTCCCATTGGAGTTGTTTTGGCCAATAAGGGCTACTGTTTCTTTGTGTCGAGACATTTGCCGCAATAGGTGGTGTGAGAGTTGGTTGAAGAACATATAGTTTGGCCTTGTGATTGAGAAGACGCTCGGAAATTTTGGTGAGCAACGACGTGTCATCCTTGCTCTCGATCTGGTTTAATTATATTATATCTAAACCATATATATGATTTAATTATATTATATATATGTGTAATATTACGCTAAAAAAAATTTATTTTTGAGTAAATTAAACTGGTTTACTAAAGTGGGCAGCATATAAGTGTCAAATTATAATCTCATTTTTGCTGAATAATAAAAATTGTTTTCGTTGATTTTAAACACATTTATTTAAAAAACTTAAAAATTTTATTTTTGAAAACATAAACTTGTTTTTCTTTTGGGAGTTAAGGTATTTCTTTTTATTTATCAAAATTTTCTGCATTCCTTTTTAATCTTTTTTGGTTTTCTTTGTAAAGATATTTTGTTTGCTTTTTTAAAAAAATTTGTAATTTTTTTCAAGAAATTAAATTATTGAGAAATCTAATAAATTTCCATTTACTTAAACAATTTTTGTTCTTTTTTAGTAAATTCATTTTAATTATTTTTTATTTTTTTATGAATTCATTCATGTAAATATATAAACTAATTTCTTAGTTAATGTGGTGTGTTCGATCGGTGTACTACAAAATCCAGTTTAATCCACTAAATGGTATTTAAACTGCAATATAACCTCCGTTTCGTTATGAAATTTCTTAGTTTAATATTTTGTCTTGTAATTTTAAATTACAAATCTTATATCTTATTCATAAACGTTACAGTAAAAAATATTTAGAGTTATAGTAGATTATATATGTACCATAAAATTTAGAATTGATCATTTAGAACTGATTATCCAATGTGACTCATTTTCTGTCATAAATTTCCTATAGTACAAGAATATATCAATTATGGAATGAAACATTTAAATTACTTGTTTAAATCATTTGTAAAATAGAATGTTTACATAAGAGAGTATTTTTTAGGGTAGATTTGTGAAGTGGCAAAAAAAAAATATTTAAGGATATGGCCATTCTATATTTTTCATTTAAAAATAAAAAAAAATTTGAGAGGCAATTTGTCTATTTTGTCCCTATTTTTGGTTGTTTATCTTTTTTTTTAAACCTTTATCCCCACTAAACTTTAAATAGATTTATACATATATTGAAGCAAAATTGTAATTACATAAAAATGTAGATTTTTTTCTCTATCTAACGTATTTTGAAATTTTCAAAACAAATATATATTTTACAAATAGTCGCAAATAATGATAAACAGTACGGCGAGAGACTATTTTTTGTAGTCGTACTATTTTTTGCGTGCCTATAAATTGCACAAATAACCAATTACCAATGGGGGGTGTAAAAATATAAATTTATCAATTTATAACTATTACATAGACAAATATTAAGAAAAAAAAGAAAAAAGCTTAATATAAATAGACAAATATTTAAGGAGGGATATATCATAAAAAAAAAATTCAAATGAAAATGAAAAAATAACATGATATGCAAAAAGATATCATAAAACAAAGTTTTGGGAATGAGTGTTTAATTTAAAAAAACCAAATAAAAAAAATATGATACGGGAAAAATAGTCAGACTATTTGAAATCTAGCTAATACAAACAGACTATATGATATGTGTTGTTATTAAAATAAAAAATAAAACAAGTGGATCCAAGGGTATAATGGCATTATACACACTAATTTTTTTGGATGACTATTTAGCTAAATATTTGTTTTTTTGTTGTCATGAGACCTAATTCCCCTATTTTTTTAAGAGTGATCTCCCAACCTTACATCAATAATTATTTTATTTTTTCAAAATATTTTTATGATTATCACGCAAAAATAATAACTTACGAAAATGATTGATAATATTAGTGAAGTATACCATGTTAAAAAACTACTCGGTTGTAACTGAAAAGTGAAGTTGCATTTAATATATGTATAGACTTCTTGTATTAAATTTTTAATATATGTGTGTTAAATTTTATAAAAGGGCATCAGATGAAACTGAAAGAGCTAATAAATCCGAAAACCAGTTTTTAGAAAGAAAAAAAATCAAAGGGATAGATAAGAAAATATCACCAAATTTGCTTTTAATTAGGAAATTAACCTTGGGTATAAGCGTTTGACCAAAAAAAAAAACCCTCGGATAAGTGAATAAAATAATTATTAAAACTCCAAATACATACATGTATACGTGGTTGGTGGGAATTTCATGACATTGCAAACAAGTTTTTTTCTCAAAAAATTTAAGGATAATTATAACCAATAACAAAAAAATTCATATTTAAGTTTTTAACCTCTTTAAGAAGATTACTTCTTCTACTCCATTTTTTTTTATTTTGTTCCCAAAAGGTAATTGTAAAACCCCCATTATTATTATTATTATTATTATTATTATTATTATTATTATTATTATTA